>JZKD02S1673285.1:696056-708944 GCA_000966675.3 Picea glauca
TTAAAATTTCTTGAAGTGTTTTATACTTGTTTATTTACTTGCTTATGTGTATGTGTCATATTTTCCTTCAAGTGTTCTATGCTTATTTATTTACTTCTTATTAATTCATGTTTTTTATTAGAGATTTTAGTTTTGGCATCGAAGTTAACTAGGGTTGATTTTTTATTAGTTTGCTTATGTGTATGTGTCATATTTTCTTTCAAGTGTTCTATGCTTATTTATTTACTTCTTATTAATTCATGTTTTTATTAGAGATTTTAGTTTTGGCATCGAAGTTAACTAGGGTTGATTTTTTTATTAGTTTGTATGATTTCTACAAAGTTTTCAAAGATTTGGAAAATCATTTATTAATTTATTTTTTTTAATTATTATTTCTTATATAAATTTAAAAATATTATATTTACATTTTTTTTTATTGTTTTACAAAATATTTATGACTAAATATCTTTAATGGAGGGAATTTTTTTTCCTTAATTATCATGTTAAAATTGGTTTACAAAATACATAAAACTTGTCTTATCCTCACTTGTCTTTATGTACATTAATAAAATTGTGCTTCATGTATTTAATGAATTTTAGTCACTGTAGTTGTCATTGCATTCAATGGATCCATCCTACCATTGCAGTTGATGGCTTGTTGTGGCCATTTGCATGTTCATCCATAAATGAAAATCACAAATCACAACAGGTCCATAAATAAGAGCCCAAAAGATATAGAAATTGTATAGTGAGATGGTGTAGTTGAGTTGGGAGAAGAGGAGTTGCCATCTCTCTCATGCCCATTTTCAGTTGCTATTAGCTAGCTATGGATCTCCAATGGGATCTACAATGAGTTGTCAAATAAGAAGGGCTAGTAGGCCCCTCTCTTTGTCTTTTTATTTTTTTTGTTTGAATAATGCAATTATATTTATTTGTTACTAATCTTGGATTGTAGGTCATCGATTGGTTCTAGTTCAAATGGAATAGGAGATTCTTACCTCGATGCCTATACCTATGCCCATGTTGTATTTACCTTTGTGTTTGGTTCTTTCTCCTATGCCTCTAATGCTCCCACCTGCCCATTAATAGGATTTGGACCCTTCGACATGATAAAATATGCATCGTTCAAAAGACATGAAATTTGGGGTCAGTTTTTTTTTTTTATTCTCGTACTTCATACAAACTAATTTTTGGTGCTAATATTTCATATTAAATGGGACTAATATTCTTGGTAACTGATTTGTTTTCATATTAATTTAGATTATTTTCATATCTCCCATAGATGTCATGTATTTGAATTATAAAGAATAATTTTGGATTGTAGGTCATCTAGTTTTTGCATCAAAGTTAACTATTGTTGAATGCCTATCAGTTTGTATGAGTTTTACAAAGATTTCCAAGGTTTTAAAAAATCATTTATTAATTTCCTTTTTTTCAATTTTAAAAATTGATATTTGCATTTTCTTATTGTTCAACAAGATATTCATGTGACTAAATACTCTTGGTGGAAGGCCATTTTTTTTTTCCTTATTTGGCAGATGTCAAAATTGGTTTACAAAATGCATAAAATTAAATTACTCTATTTGTCCAAAAGACTAGTTTAAATTATCATTATTGTCTCATCCTCACATGTCTCTATGTACATATAGTGCCCTTCCTCCATTTAATGGGCATTGGTCACTGCAGTTGTCACTAGATTCGATGGATTCAGCCTGTCACTACAGTCTATGGCTTGTAGTGGCCATTTACATTCTCACCCACAAGTCCAAATCAAAAATAAAAACAGATCCAGAAATAAGAACCCAACAAATCTAGAAATTTTATAACGAGATGGTACAACAGAGTCGGGAGAAGAGGAGATACCATCTCTCTCGTGCCCCTTTTTGGTTCCTATCAACTGGCTATGGAACTCCAATTTCCATGTCATGTATCATTATTAATATATAAATAAATAATAATAATAAAATAATATAATAATTCCCGCACGGGTGTAGATGGATTGGCAAGTGTCGTGTAAATGGAAGGAAATTTGTAAAATGAAGTCTCATGTTCGATTCTCACTCAGATTTACTTGTGCGCCATTCTTGCGGGCTGGGTGGTTGCACCTGGGGTTATAGTGGTAGCCTACGGGGATCGACCCCGTGTCACGCGAGTACGAGAACCGCCAGTTGTCGATTCCCCCAGTTAATAATAATAATAATAATAATATAATAATTATTCTAAAGGGGGTCATAATGGTTCATAACAATAAGTACTTATTATGGATATTTGGTAATAAAAAAAGATGGTAAAATAAATAAAGATAATTATGAAAAAAAGCCTAATATATAATAAATAACTAAATAATGGGCTCTAGGGATTGGGTTCTTTACCACAAATAGATTCTATATAAAGAGGGAAAAGAGTGAGAAAAGTACATCTCCCTCCTTGGAAAATCTCTCTCTTTGGCTGGTCTATAAAGAGAAGAAGGATACATAATTGTTGGCTAGGTAGTTGATTGAGGGCTCGAGGGTGACATGTTATTGAAGATTAGAGTGGCAATGTCTATAGTTGGGTGGAGAGTCATCCCCTATTTTTTGGTTTTGTTTTCTTTAGATCAAATATAGGGGTAGAGATACACTTATAAAGGAACTAGACCAATAGGTACGGTGGCTCCCTCATGACATCTAAGTACCTCAATGCTTCCCTGCAAGTTAAGTATTTTATTTAGTTTTTCTATATTGGTATCAATGGTTTTCTTACTTGATAATCTCCTTGAAATCATATCTTCTTTTATATTACAATCAAGCAGGTCATTACATATGGTATTAGATAAGGCTTCAATCCTCAAGGCCTATGGGCCTTCCAGATTTAAGTTATATGTAAATATCACAATGTATATAGGTAAATCTATTCACTTTTTGGTCAGTGATTAGTTGTATCCAATTTTGGATTGGATTTTCCATAAGAGGGGATATGTAGCTCCTAGAACAATAACATTATCAAGAACCAAGAGATTTACCACAATAACTATTGTCTTTACTTGAAATTCCCAGATCTTGTTAGATCTTGTAGCCCTCTTGAATCATTGTTCCTATTTGAACTTGTGTGCTACCTATACTATATATACTCGACTAGATCCGAAGATTTGTTGTATGTCAGTGTGGTTGCATAACATAAATTAGGTTTTTGATGTCCATAGTTGGAATTATAATATATATATATATATATATATATATATATATATATATATATTCAATCTTTTGGAATAATTGGATGTCGCTAAGGAATTGTTTGAAGAAATAAAGTGTAACTGTAAGCAATTGTTTCAATTGACATCAGAGAATTTTAGTATACTAAGATTTACCTAAATTTAACCAAAGTATCTCACTTCACTAGAATTCATTCTTCCATTAGGGTTTTTAGGCTACAACCTATTCATAGTACATGCGTGGTGAGTTGGAAATTGTCCAGGTCCTTTTGTGTCATATATCACCCGACCTTCAAATTGATTGGTTCTTAATTTGATCTTGCTCACTTAGATGTTCCAGGAGTAACATTTCAAGTGTCTCTAAATGCTTGAACCATAATCGTAGCTATAACCAAAGGGGGCCTTCTTGGGAGTTCATGACAAGATTGTGAGGTAAATAATGACACACAATAAGAGTGGTTGGACATACCATAAAATTTTGATTCAATTTAGTTGTCATAGGATACATCCCCAGTTTTGAAAATATATTTAAAAAACCTTGCGACATAGAAAGTGGAAAACCCTAAAATACAAGTAAAGAGAGGCCTCACAGATACTTGATATAGTTGTGAATGTCGATGGTTAGCCATGATATACTCAATTAGAAGGAAGGATTTGGAAGAAATACAAAAACCATATGAGGATCTACCCATAGTATTCTTCCACTCTTCTTTGTTGGCACCCAAAGTTTTGGAAAAAATATCATGTGCATGCACAAATAAAGTTGTGTGTACATTTTAGTTTTTTCGCGCACTCAAAATATATACGTGGATGACATGAGGCTTCTGTGCCAGTCCAAGTTTTTCTAATGCACTCTAGTTTGATATTTTCCAATGCATTCTAGTCATATTTTTGTGATGTACACCAGAATGAAGAAAATAATCTTTAGGTAATATTCTTGAATCATTACTTTATTTTCCAGTGCATTCCATTCATAGTTTTGTGATGTACACTGAAATGAAGAAAGGAATATTCAAAAAATATTCTTGAATCATTACTTCAAGCAGCACAGATCGTGGCACAATAATGAGGTGAGATGGCAAGGTAGTTAATAATGCCAAGACTCCAAAGAGGCCACATGGAATACATATGTGTGACAAAAGCATGTAGGGATAACAGTTAGAAGAGTGAGTGGAGAAGAAATTAAGATGATAGAGCACCACAACAAAAAAAAAAGATAAAGAGAGCAACAACGACAGGAAGAGAGTTACTCAGTTGGTCAGTCATTCCTCTAGTTGGTAGCTCATGTTCTAATAAGATTCTCGCTATGTCTTGTAATGCATCTAGTTGTGAGTATGGTTTTGTAATATCTCGAGAGCTGTAGATAAAGTGCATGGAAATATGTAATGAAATACTGAGAGAATGTATAAGAGCGCAAGGCTCTATTTATGTCAATTAATGAGTCTTTTGTATATATATGTGACTGGTTGCATGAATATAATAAACTTGATACATTGATTCTTGTTGTATGATGTGTTGATCATGTGTCCAATGAATGTATGTTTGGTTGTTACATGTTGTTAGTTTCTAAGATTGGTGCAATGGAATGTATGAATGCCAACCCGAATGGATTCTCATGTAATTAATCCTTCGTCAATGACACGAGACCATATTATCTCTATGATTCTCATGGAATCTTGGGTGAGACCTTCTTCAACATTTGACTGGGGATTGATATGCAGAGCCTTGGGGTTTTTGTTGGTCAACTCTAGAGAACCCTTTGTCTTCAACCCCAACATCAAGAAGGACACATGCAAGCATAGAAGCCAACAAATGGTTTCATTGATGATAATAGATGCCACTAGATCTAGTTGGAACTATTACAAATCCTCCTTGGTGAAAATCGAGAGGTTAGGCCCATGTGAAAACTCCTAGCGACTCGCTAGGGGTCGACATGACAAATTAACACTTGTTGGACCAATGTAGGGGTGTGCAACAGTCATGTGTGGCACCCCCAAAGTATAATACTTGTGCATGTACGAATCCATCCACATCACACTCAAAGAAAAGTGACATCAATACCTTCATGCAATAAAGACTCACAAATCCATTGTATAGTTCTAAAGGGGATAACCTATTTTGATGGTACCCAACAGTAAATGCCAAAACATCGCTCAAAGATTAGGCATGTTTGAAAATAAACAGGAGTAGACATGCACCATGAATGTTAGAGGACAAGTAGAGGCCCGACATGGATTGAATATCCAGAATGTCGAGAGTGGCCACACACTGACACATTCTTCCTCTTTCGTTTAATGGATGGAGGGGTCGATGGGACGGTATAGGTATCTATGTAGAGATGGGTTCAAAGAGAGTCATACTACACTTCGAGGTATTTGATAATCGATTAAGGATTTCCTTCAAGAGATTATAAATATAGTTCCTTATGTCGAGTTTGTCACTCCATGATGCCATTGGATCAAGTATGAGACAAATAACAGTGGTAGGGGCCTTTTGGCACCCAAAGATTTCGAAAAAGATCATGCATGTGCAAAAATACAGTTGTGCGTGCATTTTAGTTTTTGCGTGCACTCCAACAAATGTGTAGTGGGTGACATGAAGCGGTGCGTGCCAGTCCAAGTTTTTCTAATGTGTTTCAATTTGTGATTTGTCAGTGCACTCTAGTATGAGTTTTGTGATGCACACTAGAAATTAAGAAGACACTACATGCATTCTAGAATAAAGAAAATAATCTTTATGAAATCTTCATGAATCATTACTTCAAGCAGCACTAGAGATCATGGAGTAGTAAAGAGATGAGATGGAAAGGTAGTTAAGACTACCATGACTCCAAAGAGTCTATGTGAACATCATGTGGGTGATAGAATCATGATATACTTACACTCAGAAGAGTGAGTGTAGAAGAATTGGAGGTGATAGAGTGCCATAGCAGAGAAGAAGATAAAAGGGAGCAACAATGAAATAAAGAAAGTTACTAAGTTGGGTAGTTAGTGCGTTAGTTGGTTGCTCATGTTTTGAGTAAAGTCTGACTATGTCTTCTAATGCATATGGTTGTGATTATGGTTTTTTAATATCTACAGAGCTTGAGAGAAAGCCCTATCTAATGAAATACCAGGAGAATGTATAAGGGCACAAGGTGTTGTTTCTGTCAGTGAATGAGTCTTTTTGTATATGTATGTGACTGGTTGCATGAATATAATAAAAATTCTTATGATTCATGTTCTCTGATGTGTTGATCATGTGTTCAATGAATGTATGTGTTGTTGTTACATGTGATTAATTTATAAGATTTGTGCAATGAAATGTATGAATACGAACCTTAATGATTACATGTTGTTAGTTTATAAGCTTGGTGCACTGGAATCTAAATAATCCATTGTATTGTTGCAACAATTAAAATTCCAAAGGGAACCATGGAGGAAGTAGGTCAATAAGCATGGTTGAATTAACTCACAATGCATGGCGTATAATATTGAGAAGCCCAAATCAACATTATTATGTACATGATTACTATACTTATTATGGCCATAGATTCATTGTCACACAATATACTACTGATGTTATTTCTCCCTTGAAAATGATCAATAATAATGGTATGTGCATCCGTGGTATCTTTGGAAATGTTGACCTTTCTTAGAAAAATCTCGTTGTAAAACAACAACACTAATTGACTGCCATTGTTTTCCTTATGTTTTGAGCCTAGGTCATCGTGGTATCAAAACCCTGATTCTATGTAGTTGACCCCTTTTAAAGTTCTTATTATTAGGGAAAAATGAAGGGCATTAAAGGAAGATATAGTAGAAAAATAATTCGTTTTAAGTTCAATTTTTGGTGCTCTAAATATGTAGTTAGATACGTTAGTGATCATTTGGCCTTCTATGTCAGTATTACACCCCCAAGTATATGCAAGTAATATTGATAATTATATGAAATTATGGGTGTATATTGTGTAATTCTGGTTTGCATTCAAGACCACTCCAAAAAATAAGATGCATCTTTCTTATTATCAAAGGTTGATATCCTGCGCAAAGAAAGAAATACACTGGTCATAAGTCAAGAAACTTATTGACAAAAAACTCATTCTGATCAATTTTGACACTTGTTTACTCCTGACAGTGTAGACAAAGAATGTGAATTTCAACAAACTAAAAAGTGAATTTTGATGATTTTCTGAAAGTATCCACCATAAACGCAACATACCCACTCTGCACCGATCAAGCACAAAGCTAGTCCTCCTTTAGTAACATCATACTATGAATGAACACTTTGAACTATTAATAATACTTACAGATGCAAAGTATTTTTCTTGCGTGGGATGATTATGGAGATGGATACCATTCTCTTCTGGTACGCATCTTGCTCGATGAGCCTTTCATAAAAATTATTCAAAATCCTGACAGCACTGGGCGAGAGGGAAACAAAGACTCCAGCTACGACCGTCAGAATGTAATTCACTATGTTACCAGAGGCGAGTCAAAATTGAAGTACTCCAAATGTTATGAATTCTTATTATTGGAAACATGTCAACTAATTTCCTCATGTGGTCACATGCACATGCACATGCACATGTGTATGCATGTAATCTATTTATGAACTGTTCGTGTAAATATGTGATCTATTCATGATCAGTCTGTGTAACTGAGTGATAGATGTTATATATACGAGCATAAACATATAGGTAGAGAACAATGCTAGTGAAAACTAGTACATTGTGTTAGGAAATTATAGTTGTATTCTTATGAAGGCTACTGTAATTCTACCTTGAATAAGAAGAAGACCGATAATCATTGCCCGTGGTTTTTTCCCAATTTAAATTTTCACATAAATCACTATATCAAGTGTATGATTAATGTGCTTGGTTTTATGCGTGTTTGATCTTGATTAGTTTATACTCTGTTATAAATGCTATGTTTTTCTTCAGATGCCTGACACTTATGAGAAAATAGACTTTCAACAAATACGTAACTGTAGTAGCTTAGTGTAAAATAACCAACGCCAAGGGAATCAAAAGTACAATACGATAGGAATAATCGATTCCTTTTCTTTATTGTCACACAGAATTCATTATGTAGACGTTGAAATTCCACCGGCCTGGTCCGTGATCATGAGTGCATTGAACAAATCTAAAGATAGAGTTTCCTTTAAGCTAGATGTTGTTTGCTAATTTAGCTTTAAATGAACGAATAGTTATAACGGATTGAACTTCAATTTTTTACTTGTTCTTTCGAGGGCTTGAAGGTTTGGAGCAAAAGAGTTTCTGGTTCCTGATTTTTTAAGGTAGTGAAAAATACCTACCATTCTTACCAGAAAACTTTGTTGTCACGAGCCAGGGTTTCGTAGAAGGCGTCGACGTGTTTATTATGGTGTTAGGGTTGTTAGTTAGAATGTGGAAGTATGATATATGAATGGAAACCACTTTATGTCCAAGACGAAGAATGCATAGGCGATATTGAAAGGATTCATATGGAATATTGCAAGTATGTGGCAATCCTCATCGAAATAAGAATGAAGTTATTAGCTAGTCATTTTTTCATGGTAGATGCAACCTTATATTGATACATCTCACTTGTCTCATGGAGAATCTAAAAGATATTCAGTGGAAAGTAACAAAACTTTAAAGTGGTTGGATACATAGATGAATAAAAAGGTATCCTTTACCCCTTTATTCGAACAACCGTAGTGTGGTTTGACTCCAAAGAATTAGTTTTTCATTTATGAAACAAGCACATCAAGACATGACATTAGTTCATATGAGAATAGGTGAAAATAAAAGAGGTTGGAGTTGTGTATTGCATAATTGAAGTTCAACTTCCTTGGATCTTCAAGAAAATGTGCAAGGAGAAATTAGGGATATTCTTGCTTGAAAATAAAATAGATAGATCATTGGTGCTCAAAAAATGCAATGCTTGTATCCTTTATGGATCCCACATAGTTTTATCCTACATCTTGTATTGATATTCATCTGATCTATATTAAGGTTGTATCAAAGTCATATACAGATTTGTATGGATATAGGAGATGGGTTAATTTCATAAGATAGAATATATGTTTGAATTCCATGGTTTAAAACATATATGAGTCCTCAAAACATAGGAGACACTATCATTTCTTACATACGAATTTATTGTTCCTCATAAATGATTTTAGTCACACCCGCCATAGTGGATCCATGACATGATTTGAAATCCTTTTACCTTCCTCTTCTAGTATTTCAATGGTACCTAAATTGTCCATAAGACATTAGAGGTGCAATGAGCTATAAAACCCTAGGTTGTTTTCCCCCTCTTTGCATATTTATATATTGAGGATATTTTATTTTGGATTTCTTAGATACCTATTGTATTTTCGATTGCTATATCTCTATTAAACAAAATAAGCAGATTCACAACAAATTGGTAATGCCATTGACCAGAGTTCTATCTCCCATGTTTGAAATAGTCTTTGATGTGAAAATATTGTTGTAGCATTTGTTTGGATTGAGCATTAAAGGTATAGCTTATTGCTGCTTATGTGCATGCTACTCACTACATGTTGAAGACAATGCCCTTGTTGTAGAAGAAAAAGAATTGCATTGTTGTTTGAAGGAAATATCATTGTTTGGTTATATGAGCTTTGAAGGGGGCCTATCGTTAAATTAAAAGACTAAGAATATATATCGCTCAGAAATTCGTTGTTTGTTTGTATATTGAAATTGGAACATGTATTTTTGACCTACTCATCTACCAACATATTGTAAAAGTAAATCTATAAAAGTATTTAAAACCTCTTATATAAGTACCTTTGATCTACTTTGAAAGCAATTGTAGGGACGAGTGTTATGGTCAATTGGATTATCTCTAGTGGATAAGTAATGTGGTTACTATGGTGAATTTAGAAGGAAATTGGTGATTTTTACAAGGGATTTATGATTGTGTTTTAAAATATACCCATTTATTTGTTGAACACCTTATTAAGATCAAGGTTGAAATGATATTTCATAACTAATTCTATCGATATAAATTGTAGTGAAACAAATGCTTAAGATATCATAACAAAACAAAAGTACACACCATGTACAAAATTGGAGCACAACTCCAAGATAGATAAGTTACACAATAACTCCTTAAAGAATAGGAGAACCTCCTCCACATAACCAAATACATTCATACATCACAATTCGCATGTCTCCAATAGTGAATACATGATCTCTCTATATACTTATTCACAATTTCACATGAGGCCCCTTTACTATTAGGCAGACCCTATTGCATATATATTAACACATTAAATGTACATTTAGGTCCATATATTCCTCCCCTTGGGGTCATATCATATACATTTATCCCTATATATGCTTCCCTTGGGTCATAACATAGTACCCTCCTTAAAAAAACTTTCTCCTCAAAGATATGCAATTAAAGGCTTCACATATGATGAAACTAAGTAATATGATTTTATTATGTTCATTATTTCTTCCTTCCATTGATGATGATCCATCCATCCAAATCAATTATTTCCAGGTTGTTGCATAATTTTCTTTCTCTTGATTCCATGTATCGTTGTTGAAGCTTCTCATATTTGTAATAGATGTTAGTCTATGATAATATCTTGTTGAATAATGGTTTTGTGATGCCATATTCCATGAATATTGATGATTATTCCATATTCTTCCTTGATAATGTCAATATTGATCTTCCTGTATTCCTTGAAATCTTTTAGGATAATGAGGGTGTGATATTGTTTGACATTTGATGGTTTTTCTTCATTCTACATACCCATTTCATCTATCTTATTTTTAGAGACAACGAAATCCTCTATCCTCTTTGCTTGGTCTTTTATTACTCTAGCCTTGGAGATATATAAAACCATCATATTTTGCATGTACATCCTTTGGATGGAATTCAACTTCTTCAAGTATCTTATGTTGGCTTTGTTGAATCTTGTCTTCTTTCTCCTTTTTAAGGCACAATGTGATCCCATCTATCAAATTCTGACGTCCTTGTTCAATTCTAGTTTGTATTTCTGATTTTACCTCATCAATATTTAGGGATTCCTCAACCTTCTTGAAAAATTCATTTTCAAGTTTTTTGGTAGGTTCTTCATCCAAGCTCCTTCGTTCTTCTTGATTTTGAAAATTCTGATGTTCTTCTTTCAATCTCTTAATCTCATTTAGTAGTTTTTTATTATGATTTCGTAATCTACATATTTCTTTTTCAAATCTTCCCTTGAATCATCTTTTTCCCACTTTCCTTTTCTAGTATTTTCTTTGTTTAAGTTCTTAACCTCCTTAATGAGCGATTCATTAAGGGTTAGTATATTACATAGCTCCTCACCCTTATTCTTAATCTCTTCCTTTGCTTCCTTTAATTCATCTTGAATTATATACATTTCCTCCATTTTTGAGAAAAGTTTTTCAAATTCTTCCCATGCCATCTAGTATCCTTATGAATACTCAACCACCATTCCCAAGCCTCACTAGAAAAATAATTTCTTTCCCTTGAGGTATTTCTACCATATTCGTTTACCAACCTAAACCACTCCATAGGACTTATTTCATCTTTATCTTCATCTCCTGTAAATTTAGGTATTTCCATTGATTCTTAATTGAGGTATAATCCCAACCCTTAACTTACAACCTCATTATATTAATGATAATGATCTCAAATACTTATAATACTTGTTCCCATATAATATTAAATATTTCCTCTTTTCAGTGACTTTTGAATCATGATAATTTTAAGTGAGCAGACCTTTGAAACCTTGATTTGGAGTCTCTCCTTCTGACCGACCTTCCTTTTGATGAATTTTTGGTCATTGTGAGTTTGAAATTTCGAATTGTAGTAGTATGTAATGTCTTCTCTACAAGTCCACAGGCTTGACCAAAATTGGGTGTGTCAAATGGAGATTATGGTAACCTTCCCAAACCTTGTTGAATTTTGGCCTTTCTGGGAGAGATAATGTGTACACCATGACACATGCCCAATATTCGTTATCTGATTTTGAAGATAAAAAAAAAAGTACTACTCTTTCCAATACAATTGGTTTTATGGAATTTGGATCTTCTATGAAGAAGTTATGACTTTTTTACTTGTAACACATGTTTAAAACTAGTTATAGGACTAGTCAAAAACCATATCTTCCACATGGTGTATCTCCAAAAGTATAATGACCCAGAAGCTCAAATTTGTACCACATGTACCTTTATATTTATTATAAAAAGACTCCAAGTTTCTCTTTATGAAGTAACCCCTAAAAATGTTTATAGCGAAAAATGATAAGATGACTTCTTTGGAGAAGAAAAACCTTAGAATCAATGCTTTGATACGAAATGAAATGAACCAAATGCTTAAGATATCATAACAAAATAGAAGTACACACTATGTGAAAAATGTGAGCATGGATAACAAATCCAATATATATAAGTTACACAATAAATCCTTAAAGAATAGGAGAACCTCGTCCACATGACCAAATACATTCATACATCACAATTCACATGTCTCCAATAATGAATACATAATCTCTATATATACCTATTCACTCTTGCACATGAGGCCCCTTTATGATTAGGCTGACCCTATTACATTTATATATACACATTACATGTATATTTAGGCTCACATATTCCCCCCCTTGGGGTCATATCATATACATTTATCCCTATATATGCTCCCCTTGGGTCATAACATAAACCCAAGGATAGTTGAGAATATAAAATGGATTCAAGTGATTGTTTCCTT
>JZKD02S1673285.1:720530-734575 GCA_000966675.3 Picea glauca
ATAATTAGTGTTGGATATAGCATTGATGGATACACCTACATGACGGTGGGGTGCACATAAGGAGGTAATTCAGGATTGGTATCAATGTAAGCGACTGATGCACATAAAATTTGGTAGGAATCAAAAATATAGACCCTTACAAAAGTATCATGGAAGAGGGAACCCAAGACATCACATAAATTGTTGTATCGCTAACTGGACATTGGTACCACCATCATAATGGACACATTACTTTATTGATACATTAGAAGGAATACTAAACAATTGGTACAAAGAGCAGGAACTGCGCAGAGAAAGTGTGAGTTGGGGTGCAGTGTAGAAAAACTTTATTAAGACATTTTCATTTGGAAGTGAGAATCCATCGGTGGATCTAGCATTACTGAGGATAAAAAAGAAGTTATTTGAAGAGTATGGGGTAGATACAGTGACAATAAACAAATATTATAGAAAAAAAACACTTGAACAGTTAGTTTACTGTTATTAGGTCATAGAGGATGAAGAAGTAGAAGATAACCCATGTGACATAAAAATATTAGAATGGGAAGGAGAAGGGCCCCAGTTACAATCAGAAGAATTTACTGCACTAATGAATATTAAAAAGGTCAATATTGGGACCGAAGAGAAGCCCAATATAGAGAGCATTGGAGATTATTGGGACAATGAGACAATGGAAAAGATAATTGAATTATTGTGCAAGTATGGTGATTTATTCCCAGCCACATTTTCAGAGATGAAAGGGGTAGCATGAGAACTTGGAGAAATGAATATACCCCTCTGACTAGATGCAAGGCCAGTTAGACAGAGACCATACATATTAAACCCCATCTATAAGCATAAAGTTCAAGAAACAATTGACAGAATGCTTGAATTAGGAATCATAGAACCTGTGGACGAATCAGAGTGGATTAGTCCAATGGTGGTCCAGGAAAAGAGGAATGGAGGGATTAAGATATGTGTGGATATAAATAAATTAAATGATGCATTCTTGCATGATTATTTTCCTACTCCATTTACAAATGAATCTTTAGAGAATTTGGCAGGACGGGAAGTGTACTCCTTCACAAACGGATTTTCAGATTACCATCAGATCATAATTGTTTGAGAGGACATGTATAAAAATACATTTGCAACAGAGTGGGGGTCATATCAGTACACAATGATTCCATTTGGTTTAAATAATGCACCAACAATATTTTCCAAAGTAGTATTAGCTGCATTCAAGGACTTTATACATAAATTTTTAGAATTTTATCTGGATAATTGGACATTATTCAGTTTATTGAAGGACCATGTAGAAATTATGATTTTAATGTTAGAGAGATGTTGGAAATGTCATATTTCCTTGAACATTAATAAATGTATATTCAATACACCATTTGGAATCCTACTTAGACACATTGTATGCAAACAAGGTTTGATAGTAGACCCTACAAAGATTGTTGTTATTGTCAATTTACCACCACCAAACTCAGTATGCTAGTTGAGAGCAACATTGGGCCACATAGGATATTATAGGAAATTCATAAAGGGATATGCAAAGATTATTGCGCCCATGGAGAAGTTACTAAATAAAGACACGAGGTTTCATTGGAATGATGAATTCCAAGAGAGTTTGGACATACTAAAAGAGAAAATGGCGACAACACCAATTCTGAGCTTTCCAGATTAGAAAAAATAATTTCATGTGCATGTGGATGCTTCATCCATTACACTTGGAGAAGTTTTGGCACAACCAGGTGAAGGAGACATTGATCACCCAATATCTTTTGCTAGTATAAAGTTATCTGAGTATGAGCAAAAATATAATACTACAGAAAGGGAAGGTTTGGCTATGGCATATTCCTTACATAATTTCAGACATTATTTATTGGGTCAACATTTTAAGATGTTTATAGATCATTCCACGTTGCAGTACCTAGTTAACAAGCCAGTGTTGGGGGGAAGGATATGTAGATGGATGTTATTGTTTCAAGAATATGATTTTAAAATCATAGTAAGACCAGGAAAGTTGAATGTAGGACCAAATCATGTATCAAGAATTACTAATGGAGAGAAGCCAAAGAAATTGGAGGATAATTTTCTTTATGATAAATTATTTTCTATTCAGATTATTGATGATTATTTTGCTGACATTGTTGGATTTTTGAGAAAAGGAGTGGCTCCCAAGGAATCTACTATCGCATAGAAAAAATAATTGGTAGTGCACGTTGCAAACTATCATATGATTGAAGATCACTTATACAAATTAGGTGTAGATGGAATTCTGAGAACATGTGTGATGGAGCATTAACACTCCATGGTTCTAGCAGAATCACATGAAGGGATAGCTAGAGGGCACTATGTAGGAAAGTCTACAACATAGAAGGTGTTGTGTGTAGGATTATGGTGGCATAGAGTGCATAAGTTAACAAAAGAATACGTTCAGACCTGTGATGTATATCATAGGGTGGGAAAACCATCGAGAATGGATGAAATACCACTTATTCCCTAAGTAACCCTACAATTATTTGATAAATGGGATGTGGATTTCACTGGACCTATTAATACAATAACAAGGAGATCAGGAGCTAGATACATCATTACTGCGACATAATACTTAACCAAATGGACAGAAGCAACCCCAGTGAAGGATTGCAATGCAAAAACTGCAGTGTGATTTCTCATTGAGAACGTGGTGACCAGATTTGGATTTTCTAGAATTTTGTTGAGTGATTAGGGAACCCATTTCATTAACACTACAATCAGAGCCATGAAAAAATAATTCAAGATACATTATCAGAAGAGCACACCTTACCATCCTTAGGAAAATTGTATAGTAGAAGCTTTTAACAAGATTCTAGAGAATGGATTGACAAAGATTTGCAATGTGAATAGGGATGATTGGGATTTGAAGTCATCAGCAGTACTATGGGATTAAAAGATTACATGTGAGAATATTACAAGATAGCCTCCATTCAAAATGGTGTATGGGCAGGAAGTAGTGGTTCCATTGGATTATTTAATACCTAGTACGTGCATTGCAGTAATCACCAACATGACAAAATAAGGTGTTGCACAAGAAATATTGGATCAATTGATGGAGCTAGAAGAAGACAAAATTTTAGTAGGCTTCCACCAAGAAGTATAGAAAGCAAAGGACAAAGATTGGCATGATAGGAACACTAAGAATAAATTATTTAAGGAAGGAGATCTAGTTCTCCTCTATGACAACATATATCTACAACATCTAGGGAAGTTCAAAATGCACTAGTTAGGGCCTTATTAGGTAGAGGCCATTACAAATGGAGGTGTTGTGCAACTGAAATATGTTGCAGGAAAGAATCTCAGAGGACTGGTGAATGACAGTGAAATGAAATTTTATCAAGACAGTCGACCTAACAACTTGAGGTAAAAATAGAGAGAGAAGATATGATTGTACATATTGTATATAGTGGATGATAGAAGAAAAAGACAAAAATCCATAAAAAGAAGAAATATAACAAAAAGACAAAAAGATAAAAGAATAGTAGAGGTTTTTTTTATGTAATAGATTTAGTATTAACGATGCACCGCAAAAAAACTAGTGTTGAAGACATTGCGTGCTGGAAAATAGTTGATAGACACAAAAAGTGGAGCATGTAGGAAAAAGTGAAAACTATCAGTGCGATACAGTTGTCATTTATCTGTCCCGCTATGAAGTTGGAAAAGGGGGGAAATGTGGTCATTTGTGTTTTTTTGCTAAGGAGAATAACGAAGAGAGAATATTAAGCATGAAAGAGTGAGAATTCATGATATCAAGTGGACGATTAGAATTCAACAATCTGAATCTTAACAAGATGTCTCCACCACACATTGGAGCACTGAGCAGTGTTCGGAAAAACACGAGAAGTAGTGCTCGAGTGAAAAAAAAAGAGTGCAAATGATGCACACTGTTGTGGATGTGGATGATATTCACATGCCATAGTATGAGACTACTACCACACAAGTGGAGGAGGAGAAAAACCCAACACAGGAGGAAAGGCATCCTGAGGAGGACGCAAAGAGGATAGAATCCGATGCGTTTAGGGGAAAAGGGACACAACATGGAGAACATGCCACCGATTCAGGGCAATAGAGCCTAGAGAAAGAAGAATATCGTGAAACAAAGTACCATAGAATATCATATGTCTGGGTGTCATCCCCGTAAGGGAAGAAGAAGGCACTAGCTAAGAGTAGTGCGAAAGGAATATTGCACACACATGTAGAATTGGAAATAATAATGCCCAAAATCCTAGAAGGAGTAAAGGTAGACAATGATATGGTGGGAGGAGTACACACCATGAAATACTCTGATCATGCAATGGGTGACACAGTCAAGTTCCCAGATTTGGCACAACATAACTATATGGAGAGTAGAGGAGAGGGACCATCAGGCATGCCACTGTTTGAGCCTATGTAGTGGATCTTGTGGCTCTACAATATAGGGATTATGAATTTGTTGGATATATTGCACTTTGGGCATGGTAAACACATCAATGGATGTGTGAAGAAACTCCTAGCAAAGGTGCATGGAGGAATTTTGTGTATGGATAGGCCAATGCCTATCAATGTTGACATGATCACAACCATCACTGGGCTACCCATGGATGGGGAGAAGCTAGAGAAGTAGGAGTGGTAGAAACTGCAGCTTAGTGCACAAACATGAGCTCGATGAGTTTGGCCCCTTATCTTCTTAATTATTATTTGGAGGATTGCAAGGACACAAAGGATTGGGACTTTGAGTTCCAGTACTCGTGGTTACTCAACCTCATTGAATTAGTAGGATGGAAAGAACTGACGTACAATATGTTCCTGAATAGAATAGGAAAGTTTGGAGTAGCTCTCTACACGTCTCTTAGAAGCACAACAGACCCAAAGGCAAAAAAAATAAACAACGATGCATTCTCTCCATACTTGATGGAGATACAGATCCACTTAGCTATTACATGGAGTATTTACCCAGAGACTTTCCAGGAGTTTGGACAGATAGCAAATTTTCAAGCATCGCACCACAACATGTGGGTACAGGAGAAGAGAAAACCAAACAAGGAGTGGCTACAATTGAATTACTATATCACGACACAGGATATACGTATGGAGGTTGAGGAGTGGCCCGAGGAATGGAAAGTACCAGTGATCCCAAGGACGGTGTTAGGAGGACATAATCATATGTAGGACATAATAGTCATTGTGCAACAGGTATGCAAAAATAGTGCAAGAAAAAAGAAGAGTTTCACACAAGGCCAAGTTGGGGAAATTATCCCAATACAAAAAAGGAGAAGGACAAAGAAGAAATCACATCGTGGTTCTACATGGGATCCACCATGCACAGAGTAGGTACCAAGAATAAAAATAGAACATGTGTGCATAGAGGAAGTACAAATAGAGACACATGAAATACCCATGGAGGAAGAAATTGGGCAGGAGACAGGCATGGATACACAAATGCCAGAGGCATTTGAACCATCAGATTCCCAAAGGAAAAGGATAGGGGAGAAATAAAGTGGCTCCAGAAAGAAGGTGAAGGCCCAAAAAACACAAATGCACACATCACTGACAGTAGATGATGTGGAACTAATAGCCATTACAGTTGAAGATCGATTGTCAGAGGTGTGGGAGAATGCTGAGAACCACAGGGATTCGATTATGGAGAAAACAGAGGAAGTGAAAATAGCGTTGGAGCAGTTGAGGATTAGGGAAGAGTAGTCATCAAAAGACAAACCAACAAAAACTAAGGAAGGAGTGCCTATTGGAGAAATAGTGCAAATTACAGGACATGGGAGCACTAATTTTATCATAACCCTGAGATGTTTTTCATTGATGAGGAGGCAACACAGAGGCCCCTAAAGGAAATCAAGACATTGGACTTGGTGTTGCCCAAGATCCTGACGAAGGTGCTCTATAAACTACAAATTAGTGTCGTGTAGGAAATTCAATTTAGGGCATGGTCTGACATGATGAACTTGTAGATAGTGCATGAGGAAAAGATAACACTAAAGGAAGCATTTAGCCAATAAGGGAAGATGAAGAAGATAGCGCAACATTTATTGGAAGAGATGGAGAAGTACATAGGCACGGTATTTCAAACCATCCCAGATAACGTAGAGTCAGAGGGAGTATCTTCTGAAGAGAAGATAAGGAAAATATCGTAGGCCTTGGAGCAGTACAAGGACCATATAAAGGAACTGGAGGAGCGTGTAGTACCCACTACCCCTCCAAAAGTAAGAGCGCAATGAGAACAAGATGCAACAGAATATACAAAAATTATAGCACAGGCCATACATAGGATGACAGAGCTGTTGGAAAAAAGTGGCCAACTGTGGACACAACTCTTAGAATATGGAATATTGCAAGACCTACAAGAAAGGGAAGAGAAGGTACATGCAGTAATGGAAGACTTAAAAAAACAACGTAAGACAATGTCACTACCATAAAAAATTAAGACAACTGCAGAAATGAAAATCCTACAAGCAGAGGAGAAAGCAATGCAGGTGTAGAAAATTGCAAGACAGACTCAGTTGGAGCCTTTGCAGGAAAAGGAAGAATAGTTGTTCATGGATATTGACACAACAAATACAAGGGTGGAACATATAGGCTTGTAGGGAGGATATATATTGAATCCTCCTGTCACCGTGAAGATAGTGGAAGCCATGATGGAGAAGAGTAACTAGGCTAAGGAGCGATGCCAACATATAACAGAGATGTATGAAGCACTATCATAGGAAGCAAGAGATGCAGGAGTCCATGAGTGACTCGGGATGAGTCACAATGTCAGTGTTGGGGGTTTGTTGTCATAGGACAATTTTGGGGAGAATCAAGGAAGTTTTGAAGGAATCAAAGAAGCACCAAAAAATAAGAAAACACGCCAGAAATAGAGGAAAAGAAGTGATGGAAATAGAGGAAAAGTAACACCAAAAATAGAGGAAAAGGAGCACCTAGAAAATAAGTTATAAAGTGGACAAGCACCGACTTGGAGCAATGGTTGGATTGAGGACCAACCGATATTAAGTCAAGGAGAAAGTGGACAAACCTAATCTTCTTAGGGTTAGGGATTTTGTAGGGGCATTGTCCCAGTTTTGTATAAGTAGAATGTATTAGGACGAGGAGAAGGTTGTCCTTATTGTTGGTCCCTTTTTGTTAGTAAGTTATCCATTCAAACATTCTGATAGTAGAGTGGTGAGAAGTTATTAGAGTTGTGAGAGCTATTTCATTATGTGGATATAGAATGTAATGGAAGAAGGATTGTACAGTGTGCAACACTATATTTTACATGAAGATTAATAAAGAGCCAAAGCAACAAATCTTTATGGATGTATCCCTAGGGGGGTGAACCATGGTGTATATATGTTTTGTGCAAATGTATGCATTGCTTCTTATTGTATTTTCTTTAGTAATTTTATGATGAACATGTTAAATGATAAAGGAAATAACACTACACACTAAGAATAAACTAATGGAATCTGTAGAATAGCTCTAAATAAAATAATGTTATAGTTGGTGTTTAGATCATAATCTTGTGCTACAATAGATAAATACTTTTCATTGAACACATGTTGCTATAATTGTTAATGAAGTCCTATTAGAATAGTTTTGACATTGGTCTGGAATAATATCTAATGAGGGTTTGAGGGCTAACAATGAGTAGATCCAATGCCTCTAAGAGAGAAACACGTCCCTTCTCATTGTTGTAGACATATAAGTCATACGCCCATGTATAGAATCCCTATCGGGTGAGACTACACAATGAACTGTGTGTGTTGTGTTGCCTTCTAGTATCCAGAAGGCCCGATGGTCAAAAGGGTTGTTGGTAATCTTGTAGTTAGAACCTGGGTCAGCCCATAGTAAACCAACACTAGGTCTATTTCTTGGGAGTTGATTGTTTCAAGCCTCCATTTCATGAGAACCTAGCACTCATAGTATTAATGATCCAATGTGGTTGATAAGATTAACCTAGTAGATCTGTTCTCTAGATGGATGTTTTGATGGTGATTCATTCTTCAAAGATAAAAGCTAATAGTTATGCAGGCTAGTAAATTTGATTTTGTTGATGACTCATGCTAGTTAAATACCTTGCATGTGATATGTGTTGAAAGGATTATCATTTTCATGATGTTATGTTATATGTGATTTCAACTATTATGTTAATGCAATGTTATATTGTTATATCTTGATAAATATATGTGGAGGTTATATTTCTTATCATACTATCTCCTGATGTGATATGACATCATGTATTCTTGTGAAAATCCTTATATGCTAAGATGTTTCATGATGGCATGTGGGAGCATGTGGTGATGAAAATGATTTTTTATTATCATGATGACATGTGGGAGATATCATGTGAATTATTTCTTTGAAATGTTTATATTATGACTAATGCATTGCTTGCATGTTGTGAGGTGGTGATTTTCAGGTTATTCACCAATGGGCCTAGAGGGCTGGTTTATTTGATGATCTTGTGGGATCCCATAACCAAAAAGGAGGATACTAAAAGGTATCATATTATGGGTTGGGGGAAACTCAATATACTACTTATGCCAACAATTCTTATGCCTTGTATTAGATTTATGATCCCGAAGTCCTGAAGAATGGCTACAATGTTGCTTGTTGTTGTTGTTTTTGAATTGGACTTTGATGTTTGGGGTTGTACCTAGTTTTTGTGGAGCAATTTTAGGTCATCATTTTGAGATGCCTTATGTACATCAGTATTGATCAATATTCCTTGTTTGGAAGATGAGGTCTCGAGCCTTGGGGCTCCAAATAAACCGATAGGCTTAAATTTTGGTTTTGAGAGTTGGCAAGGAAAACTAGAGAGTACTCGTGCTTCCCCGATGTTGTGATGTTGAATTTCGATGCCTTCTATGGTCACTTGGATGGATTATAATAGTCCAACAGAGGGTGTTGTGGAAGATATTGGAGCTAACAGAGGGTTTTGTGGACAATATGGTGAGATAATTAAAAAAATATAAGTAACATAATCAAAACTAACTTCGGGATGAAGTTCCTTGAAGGAGGTGTGTATGTCATGTGTAACACCCCTATTTCCCCTAATTTGTAATTAATCATAGAATAGGAATTACCATGATAATGCATGAGGAAAATGTAAATGTATTATTGTTTAAGTTGCCAATAACTAACCGTGGGGGTGAAGCCTTGAAAGTATTGGCCATGATATCACTAGAGGAAGAATGTGAAAACCATACAAGAGGGTTCATATATCAAATAACCCCAAATATTCATGATAAGGATGACAAACTTCCTTTGAATCCCAAGGAAAGGAAAGCAGTCAATGAAGAAAGAACGGTAGTTGAATCACCAACCACCCCCATGAATGGAAACATGGGATGTCATCCTGAAGTACTGCAGGTACCTGCAGACCTAAGTTTCCTTCTGACGGAAGGAAACGAGATAGGTCAGTGAAACTATCCAAGGTAAGAGGGACACAAAGGAGAGGAGAAGGACACGTGAGACAAGAATGGGATCTCACAAGGGAGAGGCGCGAAGCTCTCCAACGGATCATGAACAAAAGGCCATGAGCTTGATGCCAAAGAGCATCTGAGAAACCTCGCCGAGGCCACAAACGAGTGGGAAAGCTCCAAGTTGTAGAAAACAGGACCCAAACAGAAACTGAAACAGAGAGAGAACCCTCGAGAAGAGTGAGAGTTCCTTGGTGATGTCATGGCTTGGAAAGGGGGTGGCCAGAGTGCTAATATTGAATGCCTCTGAGCCTATGGTTGGGTGGAAGGATGAACACCCACAGTCAGTTGGTTGGCGGCAACCCGTAATAGATAAGTGATTTCTTACTCTATGTAATTTAGCTGTAACTGGGCATGAATTTGGTTATATGGTGTATGTTTCAGGAATTGTGCTTGATTTCTGAATGGATATACTGTGTGTCTTTTCTTACTACCTCGATGTATAATTAGGCTAGTAAGAGATTATATGGACAGGACATGATTGGTACTTGTAAATACTTGTGTCCTGAGGTGGCTTGAGTTAGAGCCACGAACTGTGAGTTCGTTGACCTTAGGCATAGTCTCATGTACACATGTCAACCTTCCTAGTTGTCTAGATTCCCTTGGAGGATGAATTCTGTTAAGCTCAGGAGAGGTAGTGTAGTTATGCACAGGCTCCTTGCGAGGCAAATAGAGATTGAGACTCACTCAAGTCCTAGACTTGACGAATGAGCACAAGGGGTGCGCGGAAGACTCTTCTAAGAGTCAAGATCAGGAGGAAGAGAAACAACAACCCTTAGATCAACTGTAGAGTGTGGATCTGGACCATTGAAATCCTACATCCAGGCACACAGGATAGCGTGCAAGAGGAGAGGATTTGAACAGACGGTATAAAACCATCAGATATGGAGCAGGGACTGACAGTCATTGGATATGGAGATAGGCGCATGAAATAAGTCTCAAAATCACTTCAACTGTTGGATCGTTGGAGGACAGGTGGCAAACATCTGGAAGCCACTGGGGTTTCATAACTTAGGCGTATAAGGGTGGTGAAGAATGAGGATTCGCAATCACCGAAATCACGAGGGTTATTCTAGATCATTGGATCCAGGGTGAAATGTGGCGGAGATCTAACCCATCGGAGTTTTGGCATCCGTGATACCTAAAAGGAAAATCTCTTGTACTCGCCAACCCTGAAATCCTGACTTGCGAAACCCCGAAATGGAAAAGCGTGTCTAGAGTTTGGATGTTTCGGCGTTTCGGCACCTGGGATACCCAAGGGCAAGTTTCCTTGTCTTCGCATGTCGTGAAATACCAACTTGTGAAACCCTGAAATGGTATAACATGGTTAGAGTTTGGTGTTTCGGCGTTTCGGCACATGGGATACCCAAGGGCAAGTTTCCTTATCTTCGCATGTCGCGAAATCCCGACTTGCAAAACCATGAAATGGTATAGCATGGTTGGAATTTGGTGTTTCGACATTTCAACACCTAGGATACCCAAGGGTAAGTTTCATTGTACTCGCATGTCACAAAATCCCAATAGGTGAAACCCCAAAATAGTCTAAAGTGGATAAGTTTTGGTGTTTTGAAGTTTCAGCAACCAAGAAACCCAAGGGTGAGTTTCCTTGTCTTCGCACGTCATGAAATCCCAACTTGCGAAACCCCGAAGTGAGTTTAGAGGATATATGGTTTGAAGTTTCGGCACTTGAGAAACCCAAGGGTCAGTTCCCTTGTACTCGCCGGTTGCGAAGTCCCGAATTGCAAAACCCCGAAATGATAATAGAGCGGATGAGATATGGTGTTTCGACGTTTCGGCACCCGGGATATCTAAGGGCCAGTCTCTTATACTTTCCAATCCTGAAATCCCGACTTGCGAAGCCTTGAAATGACATAGTGTGTCTAGAGTTTGGATTCCAGTGTTTCAGCACTCGGGAAACCCAAGGGGTCAGTTCCCTTGTACTCGCCGGTTGCAAAGTCTCGACTTGTGAAACCCTGAAATAATAATAGTGTGGATAAGTCTTGATGTTTCGGTATTTTGGCACGTGGGACATCTAAAAGCAAGTCCCTGGTACACGCTAGTATTGAATTCCCAACTTGTGAAATCCCGAAACGGCTTAGTGCATGTAGATTTGGTTGTCGGTGTTTTGGCACCTAGAAAACCGAAGGTATGAACCCCTCGTCCTCTTCTACCGCGAAAACTCGGTACGTGAAACTTCGAAAGGTGGGATGCCATGTTTTAATCCAAGGCATTGTTAGATATGACAAACTATTGGTCCCTTTCAGATTTTGGCACTTCGAGAGACAAGAGAGTAGGGGAACACATGCATCGTAATTTCTCGAATCGCGAAAGCCGGAAGCACCACTCTGGTAAGGCTTGTGGTCATAGCCAATGATCACATGGGTAAGGATAAGGGATGGTAGGGTCTGCATCAGGCCCCATAGGAATTTAGGGAATTCTGTTCCTCGGGGAAAAGAAGGAAAAAGATGAAAAATATTAGTTCCCATAGTGGGTGTGTTACATCATGCCCCATATTATTATTAATATATAAATAATAATATAATAAATGAATATAATAATTATCTTGAAGGGCATCATAATGGTTCATAACAATAATTAATTATTATGGATATTTTTTAATAAAATAAGATGACCTAAAATAAGTAACGATATGTAATGTCCCCATCCTCCTAGGTTGGGCCACATCACTACAAACCTCAACATCTATCGCTATGATAATATTTGTAGCATCCCAAGCTCACTACTAGACCATACTAATTCAAAAATACTAGTGCACGGATACTAAGTATAATGCTACCTGTTACAAGTAGACCAGAATAATTGTGCACAACCTTAAGGTACTACACCCAGACCTAAGTTAGGTCTCGCTCTGTGAGTATACTCCTTTTAATACAATTATATAAGTGGAATAAATATTACAAACCTATTGCATGATTATCACTTCAGAACACATATATATTGTTGTGCACACAAACACTCTGCACACATAATACTATTGTGCCCTCAATCAATCCGATACTGTGCACATATTCTATCACCTTTGTGTGTGCAGACTAATTCACTGCATGTTTGAAGATTCATACCTTGCCTTGGTATCTTCTATCCATACCACAAAGTTTAACTTAACATGAATATTGAATAATTTTCATACTTCTCATGTGCAACAATATTATACAAATTATCCATACATTTATCTAACATGAAACACTTATAATTGACATGCCAACATATGTCATAGCATACAAGAAAAGGTTAGTCATATATATATATATATATATATATATATATATATATATATGAAGTAACATTACACAGAATTAACCACAATATTCAAATGCAATTTCATACAGGAAGATAAACACAATTAAAATATGAACATTAGATCACACAGTAATTAAACAATCCTATGAAGCATACTTATCTTTTATGAAAAGTCACCAACTGCATTTAGGACTCAAACATTCCTCCCAGCCATAGATTCGGTTTCTCATAATATTTCAACAATAGGTCACCCCCGAGCTGGGGCTTAAACTCAATAGGAAAAAGGGTTCCTATTGCAAGACTATGGTCAGATATTTAGAGGAAAAAAAATTTGGTACAAGGTGTCGATAGTTGCAACTAAGTTGCAGTCTCTAATTCCCCACATTCATGTCCCACCCCGAGGAAGTGTACCCATTCTTTGCTAAAAAATCCTTCGACTTCCCAACTTCCCTTCTAGGACTTCAACAACAAGCTATACAGGAAGTCTCAAATCCCTATATCTAATTCCCAATGCACCAAGAATAAATTCCAGTAAAAATCTCACCTAGAGAGAATGCTCATGGGCCTTATAACCCACTTATTCGATGCAACAAATATCTCACCTAGAGAGAAATTCTCACTGTCTTGACAAATTGCTTCTTCAACGCAACAAATATCTCACGTGGAGAGAAATGCTCATGAGCCTAAAAACCCACTTCTTCGACGGAGTAAATATCTCACCTAGAGAGAAATGCTCATGGGCCTCACAACTTTCTCCTTCGACACAACAAATATTTCACCTAGAGAGAAATGTTCATGGGCTTGACAACCAACTTCTTTGACCCAATTATTTTCTTTATATGGATATCCCCTTACAAATAGGTGATGACAGTATCTGGTACATATCAGTACGAGTAATAGAAAAAGGTGGATATTCCATTGGAGTTCTGATGGTATCCAATATGGATTCAAAATATGTATTCCCCCCCAAAATACACTAAGGATCAATAATATATTTGCACGGTCATAACTAGACACTTGTCACCTATAGGATTGGATTTTTATACCTATCACCTTAAGAACTATATTTTAACCACTTGGCGACTCATTCCCATCCTTTGGAAACATAGGATAAATACATATCCATAAATTAAACTTTCAGAAATACTAATAACATATTTTGTTGACTCAAGGTCGCCCCTTTTCTTTTTTTGTGGAGTTTAGGCCCCCATCTCTTTTTGTCTCAGTTTATTTGTCAGGCATTGATGTGATTATATTAACAATATTGAGGGTTATTACATTTATAATACAGGTGAACTCTCCTTTTACATC
>JZKD02S1673285.1:736142-750675 GCA_000966675.3 Picea glauca
TTTCCATTTATATTTACAGTCGGGTTTAATCATAAGGGTATTACATTCCCCTCCCCATTATTTATGCATTGTCCTTAGTGAATTTTCGTATACATGTACAATCAAAACTTCGAAAGTTTTCCAAATGTTGCGGCTACTTTGCGTGCATGGTATCTTCTTGTTCATAGGTTTCATCCTTAGCACCATAACAGGTCTAGTGGACCTTTACCAGTCCTACTACATGATTTCAGATCATCTTGACTTTCCGATTAAATATGTGCATTGGTTTAATTCATAAGTCACCTTCTCACTCCACTTGAATCACATTCCAATCAATGACATGATTAGCATTAGGTACATACTTTTTAAGAAAGGAAACATGGAATACATTATTAATACAAAAGGTTGCAGGTAGATAAAACATATATGAGACAAGACCAATCCTCTCTAGAATATCAAATGGTCCACAATAACGTGATGCTAAATTAGAGCATTTCCACAACTTCAAGGAACTTCGTCTTCCTTTTACTTTTAGGAACACATGGTCACCCACTTTGAATTCTCTGTAAGTTATTCCTTTATCAACACAATTTTTCTTTTTGTCTTGGCAATCTTTTAAATGTTGCTTTATTTTTACCATTTGCTCTTCCATTTCCCTGAGAATATATGTCCCAACCACTACTTTTTCTACTGGATTATGCCAACTCACAGGTGTTTTTCACTTCCTAACATATGATGCTTCAAATGGACTCATCTTTAAAGATGATTGATACCCATTGTTTTAAGAAAAATATACCAAATGAAAGTAGTCTTCCCATTTTGACGGTTTATCCATCACATACATCCTTAATATATCTTCTATTACCTTATTTACCCTCTATGTTTTCCCATCTGATTCTAGGTGATAAGTTGTGCTAAAATTCAAACTTATCCCAATTCCTTTGAATAATCCCATCCAAAAATTTGAAGTGAACTTGGGATCTTTGTTAGACACAATTATCTTAGGCACACCATGCAATTTAGCAAATTCTCTCATGAAGATATCAACAATATTAGTTGTTTTGTAAGTTGACTTCACTAGAACAAAATGAGAAGATTTAGTGAGCTTATATACTACCACCATGATGGAATCATGTTGCTTGGATGATTTGGGAAACTTAGTTATAAAGTCCATCGTTATAACTTCCCACTTTCACCCATGAATGGGAAATGGTTTTAGTAAATCACCTAGGTGTTTGTGCTCAACCTTGATCTTTTGACACTCAAGGCATCTAGCAATAAAACAAAAAACCTATTTTTTCATTCTTGACCAATAATATTGCTTCTTAATAGTTGTTATTGTATTTTGATAACCATGGTGCCCAACATAAGGCACATTATGCAATTCTTTCAATATTAAAATTTTCAACTCTAGTGATTCAAGCACATAAGCTCGTCACCTAAACATGAGAATTCCATCCTCTTTAATCTCATACTCATCAAGTTTCTACTGCAAAATAACTTCTTGTAATTTTTCTCTTAATCCCTAATAACATCGATTTGACTTTGTAGCCTCTATGATTCTATATCTAAAATCTATCGAGTACATACTAATGGTTGTAGCATGCATCTCATGCACTCTCCTGTTGAGAGCATCAGCCACCTTAATCTCTTTACCCTTGATATGATTTATATCAAAGTCAAACTCACTGAGGAATTCTAACCACCTACTTTGTCTGGCATTTAAAGTTTTCCAAACAAATATTTCATACCATAACTCTCTATTCTCATCTCAAATATTTTACCCATGAGATAGTGCCTACATATCTTAAAGGCATGCATTATAGCTTCCAATTCTAAATCATGGGTGGCATAGAGTCTCTCATGCTCTTTTAATTTTCTCGATTCATAACATATCACATGCCCATTCTGACTAAGGAATCCCCAAATCCCTTCTTTACATGCATCCATGCACACCATGAAGTCCTCATATGGATATGCAATCTTTAGCATCGATGCACTAATCAACAAAATTTTCAAGTGTTGGAAACTCCTTTCACAATCTAGATTCCATGCAAATCACACCCTTTCTTTTGCAAAAATGTAATTGGATGTGTTGTCTTTGAGAATATTTCAATAAACCTTATGAAGTTCCTTGGAAATCCAATGAAATATATCACTTTTGCGAAATTTCTTGGTGTTGGCCATTCCTTAATGGATTTTATCTTTGTTGGGTCCAATTCTATTCCTTCCTCTGAAAGGATATGAACCAAAAAATGAATTTGCCTCTGGTAAAATGATCACTTACTCAATTTTTCATAAAGATGATGCTCCCTCAATACCTGCAAAACCATCTTTAAGTGTGGTTCATGTTATTCTTCAGATTTATATTAAATAATGGTTTCATCCAAAAATATGACGATGAACATATCCAAGTATTCTTTGAAAAATCTATTCATTAAACACATGAAGACAAATGGTGCATTCGATAGCCCAAATGACACCACTACGAACTCGTAATGGCCATACCTTGTTCTAAAGGCATTATTTGTGATGTCTTCCTATTTTTTTCTCACTTGGTGATAGCGATATCTAAGGTCAATCTTGGAAAATATCTTTGCGCTCCTTAGCTTATCAAACATGCCATCTATCATTGGCAAAGGGATACTTGTTCTTTATTGTTACTTTGTTCAACTACCTAGACTCAATGCAAAGTCCCAACTTACCATCTTTCTTTTTCACAAATAAAACTGGGGCACCCCACGGTGACACACTTGGGCATATATAGCCCTTCTTCAGAAGATCTTTAAGAAGCATTTGGAATTCCTTCAGCTGTATTGTACTCATCCTATAAGGACTCTTGGATACAAGAGTTTCTCCCAACAACAGATTTATAGAGAAATCAATATCTCTTTTTGGTGGAAACTCTGGTATTTCTTTAAATACATCCTAGAATTCTTTTAGAACTATGGAATCTTCAACACTTGGAACTTTATCCTCGGGTGCCTCCTCCATGTGTTTTGTAAATACTTGACATCCCTTCCTGTATATTTTCTTCAATTAAGGATGGAATTTATCTGATAGTCACAACTCATGGAATTCCTTGAACTATTCTCAAATTTCTTTGCTCATCCAGGAAAGTAAATGCCTTATTATGACAGTCTAGAATAGCATGATGCTTGTTTAACCATTCCATATCAATGAGGAAATCATACAATCCCAAAGGTATAATAGTAAAATAATCTTTTGTGTATAGTCCATTAATTTCTATCGGACATGCCTTGACCATCTCATTAATTTTCCTTTTTTCCATTGTAACTAACTACACCAACCAAGGTTTTCCAAGCTTGGTTCTCAACAATTGAAATCTTTCCACCATTTTATGATCTAGATAACTATGACTAGTTCCTATGTCAATTAAAATAGAAATGGGTTGATCATTAATCTTACAGTCTACCTCGATCATGTGTGATTGAAACTCATCTTGATTATTGTCCAGGGCTACGCAAATTCTAGGTACAATTCTACCCATATATTCAAGTGTCACATCTTGTTGTACACTATGCATAATCCTATATGTTTCATCTCTTTGACAGAAATATCTTAACATATGATCTCCGCCACAAACCCAACATTGAATAGGTTATTTCCTTGGTCTTTGCCCCACTGTCTTAGTCATTCTAGAATCCTTGGGAGTTGGTTGTTATTGTGCAGTATTTTTGAAAAATGGTGACTTAGTCCTGTTCTTCCTTAGTTCCACCTTACTTTTCATCTTTTATTCCCAATCCTTTTGGAAAGTCGATCTTCCCCTTTGTTTATTGTTTTAATCTAGGTAAAACTAGGGGATTGTTACCAATAGTCCATTACATAAGAGAAAATAGAATCACATACTCATACATATATTAAAATACATACACAAAGTAGTGGAAGCCCAAAGAAAAACACTTTATTATGTATAGATGAGTCAATATAGCACAACATAGACAATTTCTCTGATATATGATTGCCTATTTATACTTACATATTCAGTTACCATCCAGTTGTAACTACTTAACTTCATAGTTTGGTCAGTTAGTTGAGACTTCGATTGAATTACACTTTTGACTTCGACAATCGACTGAATAATTCTTAGTCGACTGTTGGGTCTAGTCGACAGAGTCGACTAGCCTTTACAACAACTCCCCCCATCTCAATTCCTTGCTCGTGTTGAGAAAGAGGGGATCACGAAAACTTTTCTTTTACAATGGTTGTTTTACAAAATGAGAATGACAAAAAGAGAGTGAGAGAGTGAGAAAGTCAATTTGTAGCCACATTTCTCTACTTGCTAAGTCAAAGATGATTTCTATGTGCAGGTAGATCATTACTCTAGTGTAGATTTCCAACTCTTTTGTTAATGGAATGCCATGGTTTGGTAGCATCATTGATTTTGTTTCCATAGTCCGCTTTTCTTCCCATAGAATTTTGTTACTTGAAATGATCTTTTGACATTTTCTTTCTGTGGTCTATTCAAGTAGCCTGAATTGGGTTGTGACTTCCCTTTGATATCTTAGGGATGATTCTCGAATACTCCCCCCATCCTGAGAATTGAGGAGATGAAAACGTATAGGGACACTCTTTCCTTCATGTGATGGTGAATCTATTCTTTTCACATCTTTAACTACGATGGATAATAAACTTATACATTCTGAGGATCTGGTTCAGGAGGGTCATCATCTACTATGCTTGTCGATCCAATGGTCAATGTTTAAAAACTTATCTATGTGAAAAATGATTTTTATGCTTTCCTATAGCTCTAATATATAGATTTTGGTTTTGTGATCTTAAAGGCAACTGATAGGGTAGAGGGGCACTTCACACGCAACTTAATCTTCAATTATATAGAATTGTAGGATTAGTAATGGTTGTTTTCTTTTGTTACCAAGGTGGCTACCATTGATATGATCCAACTACTTTGTTGTATACTTACAAAATATTTACGGTCTTGATGAGTGATATTTCTTTTCCTAACCAATTCTTTCATGGATTCACATGCCTTAGTCATAAATGTTTATGGGTTGGTGGGTTCTTGCAAGGGGATGTCTATGTCAGTGTTAAACTGACACTCGTGTGAGTTCCATCAGGTGATAAATGTGACAGTGTCTACTTGATGGTTGTATGTTTCTGGTCGATCCACATTTATATCAGTGGTCGTACAACATTATTCTACATCACATTGATCATTGATGCTTCTATCGTGTTTTTCAGTCCTTTCTTGTCATGGTTTAAATGCACTATAATTTCTAGAGTCATAATTTTCATGGTCATTTTTTCCTTGTGCCTGATTGACTAAGTCTGCTTTGTTGATCCTTGGTCGATACGTGATTCAATCAACTGTTTATTTTGTATTATTGGGTTTACTATATTGTTCGATGATCTTGACTCTGCTCATATTTTTTATTGTAATTCTCCTTACTTGTATGATGGCTTTGCTTGCTTGATCCTGCCTCGCTTGATTGGGATCTTCCTCGATCAATCAACTATCAATTTATGGGTATTTTTTTCAAGTCTGGAGATGGGTTCATGTGTCAATATTGTCTTCTTATTCTTTCTCTTACATATCCTTGACTTGACCAAGGGATTCTTTCTCTCTCCATTCTTCTTTTTCTTTACTTGTATTCAAGGCTTTGAGACTTATTTAATACTTGATTATTTCTATAGCGGTTTTTTAGACATGATTTATTTATAACTAAATTTAGTTTATTAATGTATGAATAAATTATTTTCTTAGTAATGCTGTTAATCTACATTTTTCAATTTCGACCACATTGTTACATACAAATTTCTAGTTCTGGTCAATCCCTGTTGGCATTATTTTCGTTGGAATTTTCCAATAGGGTTCATCATTCTTATGTATTATATTTATTTAATCGAGCTTCATTAATTAATTTTTTAAATGGATGCCTCAACAAATTTCATAGTTGAACCTCTCATGTCAAACAAATATATTCTATAATATATAGACCAAACCATGATATGTCTAGTTTCCTGGGTTGTCCTTTGATTCGACTATCATATAATAGAACCAGGCCTCCATTTTTCACCTCCTTTTTTTTTATATGTCGATCATGCCATGCTTTCTTGTATTTATTTTGTACTTCTTGGTGGTGCATTGCTATTAATCTTCCTTCTTCTATCTTATTTAATTGGTAAAGTTGATCATTCAAGCTTCTTCCTTGGTATAATTTCGAAATCGTTTCTACCCTATCTGAGTTGGCCTAGTAGTGAAGTGTGATCACCTCTTCTTGTCCATAGAATAACTTAAAGGGGGTCTATCCAATCGATCTCTTATATGCAGATCAATATGCCCATACAACTGCAGGAATTTTATTGTCCCAATCATTCTTGTCGATGCCGCAAATTTTAGTGAGTCATTTGTGTAGTGTTTTATTAAATGATTCAACAACACCATTTTCTTGGGGATGGTATGCAATTGTTCTTCTGTGACCCATGATAAATTATTTTATAAGAAATTGGATCCTCTCATTTACAAAATGTGTCCCTTGATAACTGATTAGTGTTAGTGGAAATCAAAATATTGTTATTATGTTCTCATAAATAAATTTCACTGCGACTTCTTTAGTACATGTTTCGGCCAGTTCTTCTTCTGCCCACTTGGTCACATATGCGACTGCAGTAATAATATAATTTGCACTTGTTCTTCTTTCTATTTGGGGAAATGGAACAACAAAGTCGATGGCCCATATTTCAAATGGTATATTAGAGTTCACCGACTGTAATGGAATTTCATTTTTCCATAAATTTTATCCCATTATTTAGAATCTATCAAATATTTTAACCTATTCCCGACAATATTTATGTAGGGTCGACCACCAGAGACCTTCCTGAAGTATATTTCAAGCGATCGTGTCAGCTTGAAAGTGGCCCCCAGCTGGTCCCACATGTGCTTCATTGAAGATGTCTTCTTTTTCATGTTCTAAAGCACATCTCATCAAGATGTAGTTGGGTCCCATTTTATAAATATATTCATTTATGATGGTGAATGGTGCTTCCCTTCAAGCTAGCACTTTCTTTTTATTTGTTTGGAGATATTCGGGTGCCTTCCCCTCTTCCAATAAATGTTTTATTTCTTCCATATATTTTGGGGCTACCTCGAAACAGAATAGGTGTGCGTTCGGAAGGTCATCCTATATGTCAGTCGGGTCCTCCCCTGTCTCCATTTGGGACAGATGGTCGAGACTTGCATTCTTTTTTCCTGGTCGGTCGAGTCCTCCCCTATCTCTAGTTGGGACATATAGTTGGTCCTTGTGTTCCTTTTTCCTAGTCAGGTGATTATATCGAATTCAAATTCTTGGAATAATAGTAACCAAAGGAATATATTTCCTTGATGTACATTTTTATTGACTAGATACTTTAGTGCCTAACGATATGTAAAAAATGTGAATGGGTTCGAAAGTAAATAATGAATGAATTTTTGCAATGTAAATATCATCGACAATGCTTCCCTTTCTGTGGTCGAGTAATTCCTTTATTATTTATTTAGATTTCAACTGGCATAAACATTAGGGTGGTCAATCGTGTTATTGTATGGTTGTGTGAGAAATGACCCTACAATGACATTTGAAGCATCAACATGTACAATAAATAATCTCGACCAGTAGGGGAATTTTGATATAGGAGCTTTGACCAATTTTTTCTTTAAGAATTGGAATGACTCTTGGAAGTATTGGCTCCATACAAACTCAATTTATTTCCAGAGAAGCTCATCCATTTGAAAAGTAATATCTGAATAACGACGTATATATTTTTTGTAATACCCAGTATGCCTGAGGAATATTTTAATCTGTTTCTGTTTTACAGGTGGTTTCAACTCAAGGATGACTTCGATTTTTTCCATGTCTACTTTTACACCATCTTTGCATACCATGTGTCCTAGGAAAATGCCAAATTGGGTGGAAAATATGTATTTCTTAATATTGAGAGATAATTGTATTTGTTTGCATTGTCCAAGTATTAATTTGAGTCATTGTATATGGTTTTTAAATAGGATATATATAGTCCATTCATCGAAATAGGAAGCCATTGTGTTATATATGTGTTCTTGAAATAATTTTACCACTATTATTGAAAATATTGTCAGGGGATTCTTTATCCCAAATGGCATTACCTTATAGGAGAAGGAGCCAAATTTAGATACAAATGTCGTCTTTGGTTGGTATTCTTTAGCTATATGTACTTGATTGTATCCTGAAAACATGTTTGTTAATGACTTGCAACTTCATGGATTATTTCATCGATGAATGCATCTGTCAGAGCCAATTTGTTGAGTCCTCAGAAGTCGACACAGATTCTTAACCCCTTATGGTCATGATTATTTGGTTGGATCATGATAGGACTTTCCTATTCTCCTTTTTCGATTAGATATATAAAATTCCCTCAATTTCATTTTGGATGATTGAATTATATTTGTGTGATAATTTATAGGGTCATTTTTTAATCAGATTTGCCCCAAGTATGAGTTTGATTTTCATTTCTCCCATTTCTTCTACAAGTCCTTTTAAATCTTTATAGTCTCGGGAAAAAACTTGTTGGTATTTCTTCAACAAGTCGATTATGTCAGATATCTTCTTTTCCAACCAGTAGTCGCCTACTCGTGCATTTTAGGTCAATCATCATTTTATGTATCAAACTCTTTTGTATTTATTTCAACATTCATCCATTCTGGTGGTTTTTCTTTGTTGAGGTGTCATTCCCCTTATTTGACTTTAGTGAAGCTTTCTTGGAGTTCGAGTTGTTCAATATCATTCTTTCTTTCCCTGTTTATTGTTAATATTGATTTTACATAGTTTTGCATAACTGGGTGATCACTTTTCCATCCAAAGCTCTTGCCAAGACAACTTGTGTTTTTGTATTTTTGTTATTCTCTGTTGAAATAAGGTGGCATGTCGATGTTGATCCTATGTCAATAATCATTTTCACTTTTTCTTTATGCATGGTTGGCGACGATTTTTCTAGAAAGATTTTAATTTGTTGTGTTTCTTCTCTTAAATGCTCCTTCTCTTGGGAGAATTTGAATTCTTGGACAAAATTTTCCTTGATGTCAAGCTAATTGAGTGTATGGACACATGCTTCTTCAATTTTGTACCATTTTCTTGGTATTTCATCTAGTGTATTTGGAAACACGTGCATTCATACCCTTTCATCTCTATATCCTATTATGCGCCATTCATTCTCACAATGATGGATATGTTCCACTGGTTCGTACCCAATTTCTAAGAGGGGAATGTCGTCTGCTTTAGCTAATTTATTCTCTCCAAAACATTCTACAAAGTAAGTAGATACAATTTTCCAAGTTTTTAGTCTTGGGGAATGTGTTTCCCACCATCTTGCAGCTTGGCCTGTGAAATTTGCCACCAGGATTTGGGTTCAAACTTGTTCTCCTACACATTTAGAAACTTCTTCAATGTGTGTTGATGGTGCATTGTGTTCATTATAACACAGTGGCCTTTTCATTGTATTGTCACTCAAAATTAGCATGGGAGTTTGTCATATTGTTTTCTCATATACTTTGGGTACTTCTTGGATTGAAAAACATGTTCTTGGACGTTTAATTGGGATGGATTCAATGATCCAGAAGTATTTTGAGTGTGCTTCATAATTTTCTATCTGCCATTTGTACAGAGCCGATTCAAAATTGTGTTCGACTGATCGGGGATATTTTGCTGAGATTTCTCCTTGTGCATTTGGTTCAACATAATCTCTTTGTTCATTGACTATCTGGTACAAACATCGAGCTTCTTGATCTTCATCCCATGATTCACTCCAAGGTTTCCCTTCATTAGGGTCCAAGGGGATTATTATTTTTCTTCCACTCCTTTTTAACTTGATTCTATCCTTTTCAAGGGAGATATTGGCTTTCGTTTGTGATCCCCATGGTTGACCGATTGAATGCTTTTCCTTTAGAAGTTGTAAAAAATATTGTACAATGTATTCATTTTTTCTTCCTCCATTTGGTTGGTATTGATTATAATTTTTGAAGAATTTAAATGCTTGCCTCATAATCTGTTCTTCTTTATCTAGATTTGGAAATGGACTAGACTTCCTTGTCTGTCGGTCTTGTGAGGGGATATTGTTAATATGTCATCATGCACATGATCTAGTAATGATATGTAATTTATATGGATTTAACACTTCTTGTTTCGAGACCGCATGTGGGAGGTTCACATTCTTTTTAGTAAGTAACTTATCAAGTACTATCAGAAAGTCTTCAAGTGAATGATCACTAATGCCACATATGTTACAAAATTTTAAGTTGAACTGATATTTTATTGGGCAGTCAAGGATAATGTGGTTGTATTTCCAACAATTGTAATAGTAAGGTCAACCTTGAACTCGACCTTAGAACCAAAATCGATCACGACCGCATTGACCTCAACCTCGACCATAGTATTAAGTTCTTCTCTTGTAGTCGTTATTTGGATCAATTGCCTCTCTATGATAGATTGTGTGCATGCTTGTTCTATTTTGTGAATTTATTCGACACTCATATGTTCTATGGCTATGCACTTCACAAATATGACACCATTTAGTATTTTTCAAGTTGTGCGGACAACCTTGCAAAGTTTGGTAAGTCATAGTTTCACATATGTTACAGTATGTCTCAGCTTGCACTCATAGTGCATCTTCTTCTCTTGGTACTTGATCATTGAGACTACAAGTATATTTGGTGTGATCGTCTTCAAAGAATGTGCTACACCACAACTCACTTCTTCTTAAGTTTATACTTTTGATGGTCTATTGTAGATGTTCTATTTTTTATTCTATCCTTTCTATCAACGAGGAAGTCGATGGTCCTTCGTCATTTGATTCAACACATTGTGATTTTTTTAATTCTTCTTCACACAAGGTTATCTCGTAGAGTGGTAATGGAGTTCATATTTGTTATAGTAATACATCTAAATACTATTATACTGGTAGATTTTGATTGATTGGCGATGAGATTTGGCTAAGGAGATCTTTGAATTTTTGTCATATTCACGGACCAACCTGCCTCGTATTTGCTTTATTTATTTCAGTTTTGTGCAGCTAAGTGTGTAACATATTGGAATTTAAAAAATGATAAAATGTTTCTCTTTATTTCTTATTTTGATCGATTTTGACTTCCTGTGAAATTTATAAACCATGTTAGAGCATGGTGTCAAAGAGAAGCAAAAAATTGTACCTTATGCTTATATTCACCTGTGATGTCTGTTACATCCTATAATTTTTTGCATACAAACCAATGTCTTCTTTGATCCTCATATCCTTCATAAATGGGAATATTATTCAATCACATTGTTTCGTTTTTAAGAACAATAATTTTTTTGATCCTCGGTTTATCACAATTTTTGACTGGGATGTTGGATTCATAGTTGGTTTTTGTTGTGTCGACTTGTCTGCCATTCATTCTTCTGATGGATGATATGTTAAAATCAATTGTTCCTTATTTTCTCTATTAGTTACTTCTTCAGTATGGCAAATTTTGTCTTTATATTCGAAGATGCGTCATTCTATCGAACATGTCGGTTCACAACTAGAATTTACTAGATTATTTTTTTCTCTTGATATGATATTTGGTAGGGGGATTGAGTTCATGAGATACTTGATATGAATTATAATTTTATTGATTTCCTTTCTTTGTTTCTCAACAATGAGTGTGTTGCATAAATTCACATGCTCATCGGTTTTGTACCATAGTCTTGCAGACTGTTCATTGATCTTAAGCCTCTGCTGGAGGAATTCTTTGATTTGAGGGCTAGTTACTTGAACAAGAGGAGTGCATATTGCGGGTCCCGAGTCTTCATAATCCATCCTTATGAGTTGGTATTCAATTTGATGGGAGTATATACTATCCTATATCAACTGTGCTTCATTACTTATGTTGGGGGTCGTTGCAACTATTGTTATTTCCATATCTGGTTGATTCATGTCAGACTCAGATTGCTCATGTGCTCTATTAGGTTGAACTTCCTAAACTAATTTTATATTCGAGTTCTGACTGTGCTACATGTTGCTAATCTCCTTTGTTTTCTTTTTCCTCTTGTCCCACTCCAATTTTTGGATATCGGTTGTTTGTTTGAAAATTTTCTTTCCTCTTGAAGAAATTTATACTTCAGACGAATGAATTCTCATATCCTCTTTTCTTATGGAATCTCACAGATCATCCGACCCTCGATCAACACCCCAAATTACTCAAAGTTGGTTAAGATGGCCATGCTTATTGGCTCAAAAAGTAGTCATGTGTTTGTTTTATATCTTTGCACCTTACTTCTAGGAATGACCCAAAAAGGATCTAGAGAAGGCTAAGAACAATTTAGAACTCGCAAAGGCAACTCAGTACACTTAAAATGGCCTCGACAGATAGAGAAAGGGAAACAATTCAAATTTCCCAAAACTCAATGAAAATGACATTATTGTGAATAATGCATCGCAAGATATTCGCGGTCAAACTTTGGTCAACCTAGCCTAGTCAGCAAGGGGATGAGTCAACATTTGTACTGCTGACATCAACATCCATACAGATGACATCAACATCTGTACAATACACATGGTAGGAGAATAAGGTTACACGTGTCATGCTGACATCAACATGATGTCAACATGGTGATGTGGCAGTACCAAAGGCTGCCACGTGTCACCCAGATTTGTCACTTCCAGACCAATCTGTGGAACAATAGGATTTTTCCACATGGAAGTCTATATGGTCCATATAGTTCCATGGCATGATGACGTTGCATGGTGAATTGGTAGTCTGTACATTGACATGGCATCTATACAATGATGTGGCCTCTGTATGATGATGTGGCACTGACATGGCAGGGGATGGTGTGGTCGAATGGGGAGGCTGCCACATGGCCCAATCAGGGGAGTACAAGAGTCGGATTGAGGCATGGAGACAGTCATTTTTGGGTAGTTTGACGCCACAAATTCAATGGGGGTGTTTTTTTTCTTTTTTCTGAGCATTATTTCTATAGCTTGATTTCAGAATGAGGTATACTTATGTATTTTGCCAAATCATTTTGCTGTGTTAATGAAAAATCCTACCCATTTGAGAGCAGGACCCAAAGACGTAGTCCACGAAGGACGAACTCCGTTATCAAGTTTTTGTGTTCAGATTCGATGCTTATGTCTCTTTATTATTGAGTTTTTCCTTCTTTAATGGTGCACTTTAATTTATGCTCGTTTAATGCAATTCTTTATAAGTCACTCAATGAAAATATCTCGGATCATGTTGGTATCAGAGCAGTCGTCTGTGACTTTAATTGTTGAGTGTGAATGATTACTAGGGCCAAGCATAAATAGGGTGAAGGAGCTCTTAATACTTTCAATAAAAAATGTGGTCATGCAAACCGAAGGAAGAAAATGGCAGAATAAGACAAGTGTGATGAATAGGAGAAAAAATTTCATATGGTATTTTATCGCATGTGAGAAATGGTCTAACAAATGTATGGAGATTACGAGAATAAGATGAAGAAGAAAGGGAAGAAAAATGAAGCACATGTCGATGATGATGCTTCGGTAAACCAAGGGGCTGGAGGAGATCCTCCTAAGCCTCCATCTTCACCTTCAAGTTCTAGTTCTTCTTCTTCTAAGCATTCTCCTCATTCTCATCATTCTAGCCATAAAGCCTCTTTTAAGAAACTGTTATTAAAGCTTGATGTAAAGTTTTCTTTAGCTATGTTTAATGGAGATGCTAATCCTGAAAATATAGATAATTGGATTCGATAGGTTGAAGTATATTTTCGTGTTCAACATATTAATGAAGAGGAAGTTAAAGTGAAACTGGCTTCTCTTCAGTTGGAAGGCATCGCTCTTGTATGGTGGGAGAGAAAGCTTCAAGACAAAAGTAAGTGTGGTAATATTCTTTCCTCATGGTCAGAATTTAAATCAATGATAAGGAAGAAATTTTATCCATTGGGTTATTTACATAAAGCAATGAAAAAATGGAAAACTTTAAGGAAAAGTAAAGGTCAAACTGTACAAAGTTTCTGAGAAGAATTTAGGAAGAAATATCTTGCATTAAACATTCCTTTGGATTCTTATGAAACTTTAATGAAGTATATTGGCGCACTTCATAGTTATATTTGTCATAATTTTCTCTTGTTTAACCCCACTAGTCTTGATGAAGTTTGTGTGCAAGACACTCACCTTGAGAACAGGGGAAAGCATGTTCAATAAGTTCCCACAAAGAAACCTTCCAATATCCCACGTACACCTTTCAAGGAGTTTACAAGGAAGGACAAGAACACTGCCACAGCTATGAGAGACGGAGGAAAGCCATCTTGCACTCATTGCAAGAAAAGAGGTCATGAAGATGAAACACGTTGGAAATTGCATTTAGGGAAGAGACTGAAACAATTCGTTGGAAAGGGGAAGACAAAAAGCATTGCTACAATGCAACAAGATCTTGGTTCTGATTCAGGGGATGAAGGAAATATCATAGTAGTTTGAGTACAAGATAAAGATTCCCTTCATGCTAGTTCAAGTTCCAATAATGAATCTCATGATGATGAATGAAAGAGGAATGGATTATTTTGCA
>JZKD02S1673285.1:780971-814200 GCA_000966675.3 Picea glauca
TTGTCCTAAAACTATCTTACGAGATATTTAATGGATCCATTTTTACAAAACTGAGGAATTTATTACTAATCTTATTTAGACTCGATCTTCCTCTAGAAGGGGATCTAGCACTACATTCAGGTCAGACAACATGGGGTATGCTCTTCTTCCAGATTCCTCATTTTGGCTTTGTGTTGGCGAATTTGGTGGCCTGGCTTCCAACTTTGCTTCCATGTTCTCCCCTTGGAGCCTGAGAAATTCTACTTCATCCTATAATTGATTTATCAATGTGTAGTGTTGGGCTAGAGTGTCCTGTGTGAAGGTGAGAGTGGAACTATGGGAGTCAAGATGAATTTTTAGTTGTTGGGTGGTGGATAAATTATCGCCACCAGCTCTTCCTCTAGTCTTTGAAGGGATGAACGGTGAGCCAGTCCTTCAAATAAACTAACTAAGATTGCTTGGAAATTACCTCCATTCCAATCGCGCTTGCTTCTTCCTCTGTCACTGATGTTTCCTATGATGTTGCCTCTAGTGTTGCGTCTATCACAAAATTTTCCTCGGTTAATGTTTCTTCCTTTGCTACTGGTGCTAAAAAATTTTCCTGGAGTTGTCCTTCTTATGATGGGGAAATTGTTAACTCCTTTACTACTTGGGCACAAAAATTCCTCTTTCCTTATAAAATTCCAATCTCCAGAACTTTGGTGGGCCTGACTGTGGCAGTGGGTTGAGATCTTACCTTCAAATTTGTCTTCGTCGGTGAAGGTCGCGATGCATGAATGCCACCATTTCCCAGGGCTATGTTGATATTTTATGGATCCTAAATTTATATTCCTCCATTTTATTTTGGGGCACATACAGTAGAACAATTGACCATATGGTTTTTTTTCCCATTGACTTTTCCCCCTTGCCAAATAATATTTTTGATTAGTTTGTCCATTTCCTTTTTAATTTCCACCAGATCATGGAGGGATGAGAATTGAAAGATTGAATACAAAGATAAGACTGATTTTATTAGTACCACCCTTCTAGCTAGATTCAACCAGGTTTCTCCCCATACTTCGAATTGATCCTTGAGATTTTGGAGGATCACTTGCCAAGCCTCCCTAGGAAGGGCCTTTATACTGATAGGAGTGCCAAGATACTTGAAGTATTTCCAATCTATAGAAAAGGAGAACTGTAGGGTATTTGCAATTTTTACCATTATACTTGATTTCGTGTTCCAATCATAAATTTGACTTTTGTTCTTATTTATGACTCCCCTTGATGCTGCTTCATACTAATCAAGAACCAGTTTGAATCTACTAGCGATAGTTTGAGAGGCTCCTCCTAGCAGAAGGGTGTCATCAAAAAACTACGAGTTGTTTATTCTTCTTACTACCCTTGCTATTTTTAGTCCTAGAATGCTTCCAGTGGCTCTTTCATGCACGAGTATTTTGTGTAGTGTTTATGCCATAATAACATACACCATTGGAGAAAGGAGACAACCTTGTCGTAGTCCTCTTGTGGCTTGGAAGAATGGTGTTGGGATCCAATTGATCGGGGGGGGGACCATCCAGGGGGTCGATATGCATTCCCCATCCAAGAGATGAAGGAGTGATTAAAACCAAATCTCTTTAAAACTTCATAAAAAAACTCATGCTTTACCCGATCAAAGGCATTTTCCATGTCAATTTTTATTATCATCCCTTTTTCTTTATTATTGACACTGGTGTGGATTTCTTCCTACACTAGGATTATATTGTCTGAAAGTTGTCTTTTTTCCATGAATCCCCCTTGATTGGAGAGTATGAGACATGGAAGAAGATGTTTTAATCTGTTTGCTATGATTTTTTCTAAAATTTTGTAAGAGATGATAGAAAGAAAGATTGGGCGAAAGCGATCAAAGGAGATGACATTTTTGTTCTTAGGAGTCAAGGCTAAAAATGAAGTGTTGGTTGTGCCTCCTATATTTCAGGTTGTTTGGACATATCTTATGATACAGATTAGGTCTTTTTTTATTATTTCCCAGCACTTCCTGTAGAAGTGTAATGTGAAACCATCAGGCCTAGGGGCTATGTCAGGAACAAACTGATGTAGAACTTCTTTGATTTACTCCCCTATAACGACCTTGTTAACTCTTTATTATCTTCTTACTTTATCATTTGCGGGATGTATTCTATGAATTGTAAGATCTTCGCTTTGTTTTATTCACCTTCCTGTGTGTAAATTTTTATGAAGTGGGAGGAAGCTACTTTTTTAATCTCCTCAAAGGAGTTGATTCTTGTTCCTGAGGATATTTTTATTTCCTCCACTATGTTTCTCTGTTGTCTAGATTTGTCTTTCTTATGGAAGAAAGAGGTATTTTTATCCTATGCTTGAAGCCATGGGGCTTGAGATTTGAGTCTCCATGCCTTTTCTTCTTTTTGGAGTGGTCTCATATAATTTTGAAAATGTTCTTTCTCCTGTAATAAATGTTTGTTGTGAATGATGTTTGAATCCATTTCTTCTCGAGTATCTTCTAGCTTCTTTTTGCACCTTTAAATTTCTTCTCTTGTATTGTGGTGGGAGGCTTTTACCCACTCCTTGATTGCTTTATTGGTATTTTTGAGCTTTTGTTCTAAGATATAGAACGAGGTTCCATCCACCCATATTGACCAAACAGAGGTGATTAGGGGGAGGAAGTTCGATGAATCCATCCAAAGGGGATTGAATTTGAAGGGAATGGGTCTTAGGGTTTCTTCTTTGTCAAAGGAGAGAGCTATTGGGTGATGATATGAGATTTCACAAGGAACAATTTGGGAGGAAATGTTGAGAGGATTATGGATGACAAAGCGGTCTGATCTAGATGCAATGTGTCCCACCCCTGATCGTTTATTACTCCAAGTGTATTTCCCTTTGGAAGGTCGGACATAAAATATATCCATCTCTGAGGTCAGATCTTCCATATGTTCCTTGAATGGATCCCTTACTATAGAGCCTCCTTTTTTCCCCCTTGGTGCAGAGTTGTGTTGGAGTATCTTGCTATAATGTAATTATTGTGTATTCCTATTTCTTTGATTTTCATTAGTGTTTCCCAACTTTCTATTTTTTCCCAATAGTTATTAGGCATATAAACATTAGAGATAGGATAGATGATACATGATTCTAGATGCTTGGGATGCACTAGCATCCAATGTGATGATTCTAACTTTTGTTCTTCTATGAAGATTTTAGTGTTCCAAACTATGTCGATACCTCCTGATGCTCCTCAAGCATTCAGTGCTATTCCATCACTTGATTTCCATATTTGTTTCATTTATCGCAAGGATTCGGTACCTTACATTTTAGTCTCTTGGATTAGGAGGATATGGGGTCTATCTGTTTTGATTAATTTTTCCATTTCTTTTTTTTTTTTCTCTTTGTCCCAATCCTCTACAGTTCCAGGAGACTACCTTCATTATTTACTGGCATGTTTTTCCCCCCGTTTCGTGGGCTAAGACTGTCCTTTTGTTTTTGGAGCTTTTCTACTATTCCCTTCTTTTTTGAGGACCTCTTCTAGTGTTGGTTGGGTTCCTAGTTCTTTGTCTTGATTTGCAACTTTTTCCCTTATGTTTTTTTTGTTTTTCCTTCATGATTTCAAGGATATAGAACTCTTTAGAATTTCCATGTCCGATTCCTCCCCTGATTCTTCCTGTCTTTCTTCTTCCAGCCCACGGGAGGGGTCCAAGAGCAGTGGGGCATCAGGCTCGATTTGAGGCGCTGGGGGATCTGGTTCTGGAATTTGTTGACTATGCATCTCTTCTGTGTTTTCTTTCGAGTTATCCATTTATGCTTCTAGGTTCTCAAGAGGATCATACATGTTTTTGTTTATTTTTTCTTCATTATTTTTTTTCATCGGAGATTTCCCTTTGATTGGTGATGATGGCCTGATGTTGGTTTTTCTTTCTTGCTGCCGAGATCTTGTTTTATTTTTCACTTTCTTTATTTTAGTTGGTTTCCATTGCTCTGGAGCTTTGTTCTATAGGTTCTCCGATGTTTCCTTGGGATAGGTTTTGGTGAAATTTCCATACTCATGGTAGGATTTGCATTTAAATGGGAGTTTCTCATAGTCAACTGTTTGAATATATGGCAACTCATCCAGGGTCAGTTGGATTTCCTCTAGAAGTCCTTTTTCCAGATCTAATTCTACACAGAGAAAAGAACAAGATCATAGTCCTTCGAGTGGTTCGGCCTGATCGATGAACCTTCCCAATGCGTTTCCAATGTTTTTTATGGTTTCATCATTCCAATAATGGAGAGGCAAGAAGGGTAACCTGACCCAGACTGGAACAATACAGGGGATATCATTTTCTAGGATGAAGTCCAGAGTCCATTGATTTAGATATATCTCTCTAGTGCCCATGAAGTATGGGCCATTTCTAAATATCAAATATCTATTGACTTTATTTTCAAAGTGGAAAACATAGAATCCCTTATGACAGAAAGTTGTTGACAACTACCCTTTTAACATTTTTTTCCAGTTTTTCTCCAGCCATTGTGTCATTTCTCTTGGGGATGGCCCGAGTCCCATGAAATCTCTAATCAATCCATTTTAAACCAGTATCAGGAAGAACGATCGATAGGAGGGGCAATGAAAAGAGACCTTCGGTATCTCATCAATCTTCTTCACAAATCTCGATTGGGGGTGTCCTTTTGCTTCTTTCGTGTAAGAAGACAAAATGTCCTGGAAAGAAAAGAGGTCCATAGGAGGTGGTGGTTATGGGGTATCTCTCTTCCTCGACATAGAATCCATGGAAGGTGGCGGCCGACGGCTGAAACCCTAATTGTTTTTGTAGAAGAATTCTAACTTTAGTTTTAGTAACATTCTCTTGTTGTATACAATAACCAACATAAGTAACCAAGAGATCCCCACAAATATTCTTTGTAATTCATAATGTATATTACAAAAAATGTTGTAGTTACATCTATTTGTTATTAATATTGGATTGTAGGTCATCCACTGGTTCTAGTTCAAATGTAATAGGATATGATTACCTCTATGCCTCTACCTCTACATGTGTTAGATTTTCCTTTGTATTTGGTTCTTTCTCCCATGACTCTGATGTTCCCACCCAAAGATTAATAGGATATAAGGTTGCTAACCTAAACAAATATGCATATTTTGAAATACGTGAGATTTGGGCTCACTTGTTCATTTTTTATTCTCATACTTCATACAAACTCATTTTTTGTGCTCATGATTCATATTAACGTAAACTAATATTATTTGTAATCAATTTTTTTTTTCAGATTAATCTGGATTCTTTTCAAATCTCCAACAAATGTGATTTATTTCATTTATAAATAACAATTTATTGAATTTGGTTCTAGTTCAATTGGAACAGGACCTACTTACCACTATACCTTTACTGCTTCCCCCGTTGGATTTTCCTTTTCCTTTGGTGCTTTCTCCTATGCCTTTGATTCTTCCACTTGACCATCGGTAGGATCTGAGGATTTCAACACAAAATATGCATCAGTCTACAAACATGAGATTGAGGGTCAATTGTTCATTTTTTATTCTTACACTTCATACAAACTAAAATTTTTGATCATATTTCATCTTAACTTGGATTAGTATTCTCAGTAATCGATATTTTTTCATATTAATATGTATTCTTTTCAAATCTCTAACAATGTCATGTATTTCATTTATAAATATAACAATTAAAAAAAAAAAGAATCTATGAAAGTGCTTTTTTTAAAAAATATATTGCTAAATGGTATTTATGCAAATACCCAGTTGTTAGTGCTATGAAGAGACACATTCATGGTATAAATTCAACTAAAACAAGATAAATTGTGCAAAATTTAAATTGAATAATGTAAAATTTGAGGTAATCGGTTCATTTTTTTCTCTTAAATCACAATTAGATGAATTATAAATAGTACTAGCATTGAGAAGACAGATGAACATAGTAACAAATTTATAATAAAATGGGACAGGTAATTTACATATTCACCAACATATCTTTCCTCTTTATTTTAAACATACAAATATATATACAAAAATTTCCCTGAATTTACAGAGTTGATAAATTATTAGATCTTGAGTCCCTCTACTTGTGAGTCACTACTCATTTATTCATGGTCTAGTCCATTATGACTAGCTAGAACAAATATTTCCATGTCTAATTTAAAGAAATGGTATTTGTCTAGGTCATCATAATGTCAATGTTTGGCTCAAATAGTGGCTTACAAAGGCTATCGATAGAATCCCAGTGGAATCTTGCTAAGAAAACATGTCCCTTCACATATGATGATCCATTGCGAGATCCCACTATCCCACTCTTTTCCATGGATCCTTTTCCAACAACCGTGGAATGAGATCATGGAGAGTTATGTAATGGGAGCAGAGTCATACATCTACAACCATATGATAGCACACACAAAATACACAAGAAAAATGAGTTATAGCTCAAATAATCAACTCATAAATTCTTTCATCTATTGATTCACTAAGAAGGTGTGTATATATACAAAAAAAATTCTCTAGAAAGAGATGGAGAAATATTTGAGAAACATCTAGACTGAACTATCACGGAATTTTTGGAGATGATGTATCTGGAACAAGGTCTACAAGTCAAATATGTTAGCAGGTCATTTTACCTTCTTCATTAAATTCCATGGGAGTAATTGTTAGAATATTTAGAAACTTATGAGTTAGTTAATATCTAATTGGTCTAATGTGTCGTTAGGTAAAAGTGTGTTTCTTAATGTGTTTCTTTAGTACACATTAGTATGCATTTGTAGTTAGAAAATATGACGATCACAATATGTTCCCTACATAGAGTGATCTGACAGTTCATATTCTCCTCAATCTTAACAACCATTGATCTATGGATTAACACCTGATTGGTCCATGATATATATTTAAAGAGCATGGAGGGTCATTTGTTGATGATCAATTGTGAGAAACTCTCTTGTAAAATATCGTAATCTTTTTCTTTTGCATTAATAAACTTCTCCAAGTGGCCGCATTCGCTGGGGTCGTGGATGTTTCCTCATAGGGGTTTTACCACATCAAAACATCAATGCGTCGGTATTTGATTTGGTTGTATGAGTGGTTACTGAAGGTGTTCATCCTCTATTTGAATACTTGTGTTTTTGAACATGGTATTAGATCCAATTTGAAGACCTGTTCTTGTTGTAGATCGAGATCGTGAATTTGAATTGCCTCATATCCATTTTTTTCCATTTTTTTACATTTCTGGGTTGAGAGGACTATTCCATTGCATTTGGAGTGCACATTCCAGTCATGAAGTCTTTTCTTTTCACTTGAAAAGGTTTTTGTTTTCCCAAGATATGGCCATTTCAGCTAGATCCAGAGGTATAAATCCTGAATACGCCCTTTTTAAATTTTTGTAGTGTATTATTTATGTTTTATATTGTTTGTTTCCGAGTTTCTACTCTTTTCCTCATGCCCTGGGCCATCTCAGAAAATTAGAAACATATAGGAAAAGGTGCATTTTTCAGGTAAGGTAACCGAGATCTAACCCTTGTTGTCATCGAGAAGAAGATATTCTTTCTTGTGTGAAAATATTTTTTTTTTAACATGCTCTCCAAAGCCTTCTTCAACAACAACAACAACAACAATCCTCCTACTAAACAATACAATATGTTTTGCTAGCCCACTTGGTTAAAAGTTTCCTTATTAAGTAAGAGGTCTTGAGTTCAAGTCTCTCTTTTTGTTACTTTTTTGAAAAAAGTTCATGCTCCATTGTAAAGTGTATTTCACTTCAAGTATAAAAGTGAATCACTATAAGTAGCTTTAATATTTTTTTGAGTTATTTATTTTGCATGCATCTTTTTTTTTATAAAGTAACTTCATTGTAAAAGTGATCCCCACTTCTTTTTATAAAAGTGGGTCACTTCATAAAACAACTTATTTGTAAAAGTGAGGTTATTTGGAGGGGTATCACCACCACGTAATTCTTTGGTTACTGCTTATGCCTTTTTTTTTCGAAAAGAGCATAACTTTCACATCTGAAGTCCGTTTTTAGTGTTGTTTTTTTTTAAACTGCCTAGTTTTTTGAGATCTTCCCATTTGAATCATCATTTTTGGTTTTTAAATCTGTATTATCTTCATATTTAATATGTCTTCTTCCAGTAATCTTTTTCTTACCAACACCAACTACTTCCAATGGAAATCCCATATGGAGGATTTATTAAGAAGAAAAGTCTTGTACTAGATTACCTTGGGATAGGAAAAAGAACCCACTGATACTAATAAGAAATTCAAATGGGCTAATAGGAGTGATGAAGCACGTGGACTAATCACAATTTCCATCTCTCCTGATTTAAGGTTCCACCTTCAAGAAATTGATGACTCCGATGAATCATGGGAAAAGATTGAATTTGTGTTTCGTAAACACAATATTATTTGAGCCCATCAATTAGAAAACCAAATACTAACTTTAAGTCCAAATGATTTTTATTTCATTAAAGACTATCTATCTAAGTTTAAAACACTCATATTTTTATGTGAAGAATTTGAGATAAAGATGGAGGAAGAATGTTGCATCTATATTATTGTTTCTAAGATGGGTAGTGCATATTATGTGTTTGTATCTACCTTTTATTCCATGAGAGAGGCTCGAGGGAAAGCTTATCAAAAAACCAGTCTTGATTCCTTTTGTGATGCTTTGATTAGAGATCAAGATAAGCTTGTACAACTTGGAGTGATGAGGTAGACCTCCCCGACCCTCAGGCCGAAGTCCACTCACAGGATCGTTCTTTGTCTCCTTTGAGCCGAACAGGCTCTTTTGGTTCCTTGCTGGAATCTCAATTCAATCAATCCACAGGTCCTTTCAAAAGCTCCCCTGCACGAACAACACTAGGTGTGAGCTCCACTTCTCCGTGCGACCACAGCACTATGACTAAGGCCTAACCCAGAAGGCACTTGTCACAACTCGCCACTCACAAGTTCGTGAGTCGAAACTCCTGACTCTTCCTTTCCAATCTCCTGATACCCAAAATTCCGATATGGGTATGACTCCTTCCCTTGTCAGCCCCCTCTGCCCGTGACCACCATCTAGAATTAACACTAGTACCTCTCACTACTTGCCACTTCGTGAGTTTCAACATCGAGTCCCCATGCTCTTATCTCACAAATTCCCGAGATGCGAGAAGTCAATAGAGTGTGGACTCCTTTTTCTAGGCGACATGTGTCTGCCTATCTATCACACAGGCCCACCTTGTGGTTTTGTCACGTGTCTCTCATTCCTAGCTTCGGCACTTCGTGAATTTGCTCCTCCAAGTGCTGCCTCCTTTGTATCCTGACACCCGAAGTGCCAAGATCCTGAACTCCTCGGTGCTCCTTATCGTAACTCGTGACTTCGGAAATTTTGGGACATAAGTCTCGAATCTCCAACCTCTGAATTTCCAAGGGGTTGAACTCTGACGCGTTATAAATGAGGGTCCCACAACGGAACGTCTCGCTCTGTCGGTACTTCACCTTTCGTGATCTCACAAACCTTAGTGCAAGGTTTTCGTCCCTTCAACTCGCGAATCTACGAAATGAGAGTTCGCAAGTGATCCAACAACCCTTACTGACTTGGATCCTACAGTCTAATTTCTCCTGAGATTGCACTTGAAGAATACTTTTTGTAACTTCCCTACTCCTTTGCAAGATCTGACGGCTCTTGGGACTTCACGAATTCCTCTCGGAGAATTCTAACCGTCCAATACCTCCTTGTCAACTCCTGCAAAATGAACATGTATTCCTTCACGAAACTTGTCTACCTGCAAAGTAACTTTACAGCGCCTCTCCTTGAATGCTTCAAGGTACTAACCCTCCTGAGCTTTCTCCACAACTTGAGTCTTCAAGAAGGCTCCTACACGCACTCCTTACGGCAACCCTTCAATACTTACAAGTGTTGAATTCATTGACTCTACACACTCTCCTTGTGACAATAGTCTTTCAACAATTCCCTCAAGTTGTAAGCTCTGAGATTTCACTCGGCCTGTGCACACCTTGCACGACTACTGTGCTTAACTTGCACCTCTGCGAGGAGAGAATAATGTTATCTCTTCTGAGCTTTCAGAGATGAAACTCTGGACTCTTGTCAACGCACTCCTTGCGGACAACTTCACTACACTCCTTGTAGGAAAAACTCTTACTCAGACAAAGAAACAATTAAAACTCATTCCTTACTCTTCCTCTCTTCAGATTTCATACATTCAACAAGAAATCGTACATACACAACTTAAATAGAAAATGCATAATAGAAAAAGTAAAACAACACTATGCATAACATTCAACATGCATACACATGGAATATCACAACACCATAAGTCTGAATCAAAGCTTCATATATTAATTCAGGACTTCTGTACATAGGTGGCTTCAAATACAGTTCTCCGCTCCTTCTCCTCTCTGTGCTCTATGCTCAAAATTGACAATATTCATTGTTAATGTTACAATGCTACAATATGAGGGTGTCTATAGTCGGTTTTCCCTCTGCTCCTAAAACTGTCTAATCTAGAATTTAATTCTACCTACTTACATTTACTAGCATAAATGCCTCTTAATTCTTCAGACGAGAGCGGATCTCTTAAGGTCTGATTACAATCTGCAAGTATGCCCTTTCTTAACTACTTTATTTAATTTTTTGCGCATCCTACTTCAAAACAATTTAAACACCTTTGAACATGTGCCAAAAATGTGTTTGCACTACTCGCGCTCACTTGCTGCTGATGATGCTCCTGCATCATACTCCCTCACTTGAAAATTTTCATGGACTCCTATCCATGAGCTCTCGTACAGTCTGTCCATGCTTCTGGATCTCTGCTTCAGTTTCCCAGCTGGCGTCTTCAACTGGATGTCCCTTCCATTTGACCAAGTATTCAAAATATTACTTTCGCCTGGTCCTCTTACTAACTCTTTCGTCCAGTATGCTCTCCATCTATGGTTTCTCTGCAACTGGCATCTGTTTTGTCTACTGAACCTCTATTTGTTCACTATCTTCTCCAGCTTTATATGGGTACAAATCTGAGATGTTGAATATCGGAGAAAGTCCGATCCCATCAGGTAATTCAATATCATAAGCATTTTCCCCAAATTTCTTCAAGACCTTACATGGTCCAATTTTCTTCATTTTCAATTTATTGTATGTTCCTCTCGAGAACCTTTCCTTTCTCAAATGTGCAAGAATCAAATCACCAACTTTGAACTAAAGTTGTCACCCGTGTTGATCTTCTCTTCGCTTATACTCTTGGCTTGAGTTTTGTAATCGCTCCTTAACTTGGTTATGAAGCTCCTTCATTGCTTCTGCGAAATCCTTTGCACTAGCACTCCTAGTTTCATTCTTTTATGAATCCCTCAATTCAGAAACTCCCCTTGGCTGCATTCCATAAACAATTTGGAATGGACTCTGCCTCGTGCTTCTGTTGATTGAATCATTATAAGAAAATTCCGGCTGTGGTAGAATATTGTCCCATTGACTGTGATGTTCTGTCACCAAACTCCTCAGCAAGTCTCCCAAACTTCTGTTCACAACTTCTATCTATCCATCCGTCTGAGGATGATAAGCTAAACTAAATGACAAGTTTGTTCCCAGCTTTTTCCATAAGGTCCTCCAGAAGTGTCCCACGAACTTGGTGTCTCGATCCGAAACTATGCTCCTTGGTAAGTCGTGAAGTCGAATGAATTCTTTGAAAAACATATTCGCAATGTGAGTTGCATCACTGGTTTTCTGACACGATATGAAGCGTGCCATCTTAGAAAATCGGTCCACCACTACAAAGATCGAGTCGAACCCTCTTTGTGTTCTCGGCAGCCCCAATATGAAGTTCATGCTTACCACATCCCACGATCTCTCAGGTATGGGTAATAGTTGATATAAGCCTACATTCTGCCTCTTTCCTTTTGAACGCTGACAAATTCTACATCTGTCCATGAATCATTTGACGTCTGCTCTCATTTCTGGCCAAAAATATGACTCATTTAACTTTGAGAACATCTTGTCATGACCGAAATGCTCAACCAATCCTCCACTGTGTTTGTCCTTCAATAGATTCTCCCTCATGGATAATTTTGGAATACAAAGTTTATTACCTTTAAACAGTAATCCTTCCTGGATCATGTATTCTGTCCATTGACTTTTGTCCCTAAGAATTGGATTCTCAACTGCTTCATACACTTCTTTGAAGTCTGGATAATCCCTATACATGTTCCTGAGATTATCAAAACCCAACGTTTTGACTTTGAACTCCTGCATAAGAAAACACTTCTTGTTCAAAGCATCAACAACTTTGTTAGCAGTTCCAGAAATATGCTTGATTACAAAAGTAAAATTCTGCATGTATTTAACCCATTTAACATGTCTTTGATTCAACTTCTCCTATTGAGTCACAAATTGCAAAGAATAATTGTCACTGTATAAGACAAACTCTTTAGGAATCAAGTAGTGCCTCCACTTCTTCAGTGCCTGTATGACCACTTCTTCATTTTGGCTTCATTAAGCTTTTCGCTGAAGTATGCTATTGGTTTGTCTTCTTGGCTCAAGACTGCCCCTATTGCAAATCCACTTGCATCACATTTTACTTGAAATGTCTTTTTGAAATCAGGCAACACCAAAATTGGTTGTTTCGTGATTTTCCTTTTCAGCAAATTGAAGCTTTTCTCAGCCTCTTCTGTCCAGTGAAAAGATTTAGGTCTTTTCTCAGCCTCTTCCTAATGAACTTCCTGTAGAAACTAGCCAATCCATGAAAACTTTGAACTTCAAAGATATTCTTTAGCGATGGCCAATTTGTAATCACCTCCACTTTATTTAGATCCATCCTCAACTTATCTGCAGAAATAATAAAACCCAAATAAATGATCTATGTCTTCATGAATGAGAATTTCTTCATTTTTATCAGCAACTTCTCTTGTTGTAGCCTCCACATCATTGTGGCCAAATGTTTCAGATTCTTTGCCTCTGTTTTACTGAAAATCAGTATGTCATCAAGATACACAATGACAAATTTTCTGATGAAATCCTTTAGGACTTCATTCATCAATCTCATAAAAGTGCTCGGCGCGTTTGTTAGACCAAATGGCATGATAATCCATTCATACAACCCTTCATTGGTTTTGAATGTTGTCTTCCATTCATCGCCTTCTCTCATACGAATCTGATGATATCCACTTTTCAAATCAATCTTCGAAAAAAATTTCGCTCCACTCAAGCAATCCATCAAATCATCCATTCTTGGCAATGGAAATCTATACCTGATGGTAATCTTGTTAATTTCCCTTGAGTCTGTACACATCCTCCATCCTCCATATTTTTTTGGACTGAGCACTGTCAGAACAACACATGGACTCAAGCTTTCTCTAATCAACCCTTTGTCCATTAAATCTTGGACCTATCTTTTGACCTCTTCATTCTCGTGCAACGTCAATCTATATGCTTCTTTGTTTAGTAAACTAGCTCCGGGTATAAGATCAATGTGATGACTTATACTTCTAATGGGTTGCAACAAACGAGGTAGTTTATCCACTACTATATCAACAAATTCCTCCAGTAGCTTCTGGATTTCCTCTGGTAGATCATCCACTCTTGTTCTTCATCCACTCTTGTGCTGGTCAAAACAATTCTAGGTTTCTTGACCATGATGAATTGTGGATCTTCCTTCTTCTTAACCCCCGTAGGAGGTTCCTTCCCACTCATGAGAAGTAGAGTGTTGCTTACTTCAGGTTTCACCTCTTTGCCCTTAATCGACAACAACATGTGAGTTATCCCATTCTTCTCTAGGGTGTATGTGTTCTTCCTCCCATCATGAATCACATTCCTGTCATATTGCCACAGTCTACCCAATAATAGATGACAAACATCCATGGGAATGACATCACACAATATCTTATCCTTATATCCTCCTATCTTAAATTCAACTAAACATTGTTTAGTGACATTTACCTGATGTCCCTTTTGTAGCCATGAGACTCTGTATGGACTTGGATGCTCAATAGTCTCCAGCTCCAGCTTTTCTACCATCTCTGTAGAAACGAGATTGTATGTGCTACCACTATCCACGATGACTTTGCATACCCTATCTTTGGTCTTGCAAGCAGTCCAAAAAAGACTGTTCCTCTGCACTATATTCTCCGCCTCCTCTTCTGGCGTTAAGAGAACTTTCCTCATCACTAGTGATCTTCCACCTTCAGCAACCTCTACCTCAAAATTCCGCCTTTGTGCTTCGGCAATGTGAGTCTCACCACCTTCTTTCTTCTTATCTGGACATTCATAAGATTTGTGTCCATTCTTTCTACATGTGAAGCATTTTATCACTCCACCTCTGCCTCTTTCTCTTCCTCTAGTGTGAGGAAAAGTGTTTTTATCATCATATTGTCCTCTCTGTTCAGTATACTGCTCTCTCTGTGAACTTCCACCTCTCTCAGTTTGAGGTTGAGGTTTCTTCCATTCCTCCTTAGGCTTCTGATTCCTATCTTGGACAACTGTCTTGCCTTTGGGTTGACTTCTGCCTCGACCTCTCTGACTTTTATTTCAGCTCAACTTCTCTTCATCCTTTAGAGCCATCTGATAAGAATCTTCCACCGTCTGAATGGTCATCATGCTCATCTCATCCTGAATATCATATCTCAGTCCATTCATATACCTAACAACCTTCTCATCATCACTTTCGCGATGACCTACCCTGATGTTCAACCTGTAAAATTCTTCAGTGTACTCCTTCACTGACATCATCTTCTGTCTCAAATTCTACATCCTTTGAAACATAGTGATTTGGTAATCCCTAGGTACGAATTTCGCCTTCATCTTCGCGACCATTCTATCCCAACTCTTGATCTTCTGCTTGCCTTTGCAATGTCTGTCAGCTTGTAGTTCATCCCACCACAATGTTGCATGTCCTTTCAATCTTGTGACAACATGTTTGACCTTCCTGTCTTCCTCGACATCTTCATAGTCAAAATACGTGTCCAGAGCTCTAATCCAGTCTAGAATCTCTTCAACATCCGAGTTTCCCTCATATACTGGAATGTCCATTTTTTCCCTGGCACTCATTCTTGCAACCGCCCTAATCAGACGTTCATTTGCTGCATCCTTTGCTGCAACTTCTTCTCCTTAATGTCCAACTTCATCTTCACTTTCAGATTCACTGACATCTCCAACACCGGTTGTGCGCCTCTATTTTATTTCCACATCCATGAGTCTGGCGCGTATGTTATGCATCTCTCTTTCCATTGATGGATTTGGCACCTGCCTACCCCTTTCTTCTGGCATTTCCCTCTCCTCTGGCGGATCAGGTGTTTTCCTGTCTCTTCTTCTCGGTGACATGGAGAATATTTCTTTTCCCTACTATAGAAAGCAAAGAAATCTTTCTGTGCTCTGATACCACACTGATGCAGACCTCCCTGACCCTTTGGTCGAAGTCCGCTCACAGGATCGTTCTTTGTCTCCTTTGAGCTGAATCGTATCTTTCGGTTCCTTGCTGGAATCTTAATTCAATCGATCCACAGGTCCTTTTGGAAGCTCCCCTGCATGAACAACACTAGGTACGAGCTCCACTTCTCCATGCGACCACAACGCTATGAATAAGGCCTAACTCATAAGGCACTTGTCACAACTTTCCACTCACAAGTTCGTGAGTCGAAACTCCCGACTCTTCCTTCCCAATCTTACGATACCCGAAATGCCGATACGGGTATGGCTCCTTCCCTTGTCAGCGCTCTCCAAACGTGACCACCGGCTAGACTTAACACTAGCACCTCTCTCTACTTGCCACTTCGCGAGTTTCAACATCGAGTCCCCATGCTCTTATCTCATGAATTCTTGAGATGCGAGAAGTCAACGGAGTGTTCACTCCTTTTGCTAGGCGATGTGTGTCCGCCTATCTATCACATGGGCCCACCTTGTGGTTCTGTCACGTGTCTCTCATGCCTGGATTCAAAACTTCACAACTTTGCTCCTCCAAGCACTGCCTGCTTTGTATCCCGACACCCGAAGTGCCGAGATCCCGAACTCCTTGGTGCTCCTTATCGTAACTAGTGACTTCGTGACTTTTGGGACATAAGTCTCGACTCTCCAACCTTCGAATTTCTGAGGGGTTGAACTCTGACGCGTTATAAATGAGGGTCCCACAATGGAACTTCTCACTCTGTCGGGACTTCGCCTTTCATGATCTCGTGAACCTTAGTGCAAGGTTTTCGTCCCTTCAACTCGCGCATTCACGAAATGAGAGTTCACAAGTGATCCAATGGCCCTTACTAACTTGGATCCTACGGTCCGATTTCTCTTGAGCTTGCACTTGAAGAATACTTGTTGTAACTTCCCTACTCCTCTATAATATCTGACAACTCTTGGGACTTCGCAAATTCCTCTCAGAGAATTCCGACCGTCCAATACCTCCTTGTCAACTCCTACGAAATGAACAGGTATTCCTTCACGGAACTTGTCTGCCTGCAAAGTAACTTTACAGCGCCTCTCCTTGAACGCTTCAAGTTACCAACCCTCCTGAGCTTTCTCCACAACTCAAGTCTTCAAGAAGACTCCTGCACTCACTCCTTGCGGTAACCCTTCAATACTTCCAAGTGTTGAATTCTTCTACTCTATGCACTCTCCTTGCGACAATAGTCTTTCAATAATTCCCTCAGGTTGTAAGCTCTGAGATTTCACTCGACCTGCGCACACCTTGCACAGCTCCTGTGATTAGCTTGCACTTCTGCGAGGATGAGAATAACGTTATCTCTTCTGATCTTTCAGAGATGAAACTCTGGACTCTTGTCAACGCACTCCTTGTGGACAACTTCACTGCATTCCTTGCAAGAAAAACTCTTGCTCGGGCAGAGAAACAATTGAAACTCATTCCTTACTCTTCCCCTATTCAGATTTTAGACATTCAATAAGAAATCGTACATACATAGCATAAACAACAAATGCATGACAGAAAAAGTAAAACAACACTAGGCATAACATTCAACATGCATACACAGAGAATATCACAACACCATAAGTCTAAATCAAAGATTCATATATTAATTCAGAACTTCTGTACATATGTGGTTTCAAATACAGTTCTCCACTCCTTCTCCTCTATGTGCTCTATGCTCAAAATTGACAATGTTCATTGTTAATGTTACAATGATACAATATGAGGGTGTCTATAGTCGGTTTTCCCTCCGCTCCTAAAACTGTCTAATCTAGAATTTAATTCTACCTACTTACATTTACTAGCATAAATGTCGCTTAATCCTTCAGACGAGAGCAGATCACTCAAGGTATGATTACAATTTTCAATTACACCCTTTATTAACTACTTTATTTAAGTTTTGGCACATCCTACTTCAAAACAATTTAAACACCTTTGAACATGTGCCAAAAATGCTTTGGTGCTACTCACGCTCGCTTGCTGCTGATGATGCTCTTTCATCAAGTGATCAACATTACAGGTACCTCCAACAAATCCTTAGTAGCTCAGCAGAAAGATAAACCTAGGAATTTCAAGAAGTAACATCCTTGCCACAACAACAAGAAAAACAAGGGTCCCAAACCCACTCAGACAACTTTATCTCCTAATGGTGACAAAGGAGAGAAATATAAAAATAAGAAGATTGATAGACATTGAAACTTTTTTGATAAGATGGTCATGATGAGTCCAATGTTTCAAGAATATGGCATCTTTAGAAGTAGAGATGAATAAACACAACATAAATATTGACTCTAATTCTTCTTCCTCTTCTCATGGACATGCACTTCCTGCTTTTGGTTTCTCCTTCAATGTAACTTATACTTCTTTTTCTGATTAGTGGCTTATTGATTCTAGAGAATCTTATCATATGGATAAGGATAAATACATATTTTCTTCTCTAAATGAATGTAATACCAAGAAAATATTTGTTGGTGATGATGGATCTCTCGGTGTTGTAGTATTTGGAACAATTCAAGTAGATAATGGTCATTTCAATGATGTATTATATGTTCCAAGTCTTTCTTGTAACCTTCTATCATTATATCAAATCACTCACTCAGGTGAAGGTAAAATCATAGAGTTTTCACCTCACCGAGTTGTAATCAAGGATTTAAAATATCCTAAGCACGTTCTTGCAACTTGATTTGCTCATGATATTACTAGATTGTACAAGTTTGAGAACTTTGGGTCATCATCTTTTCTATTAGTTTTTGTTTCTCATAGAGATGACTTGAGCAAACTTTCGCATGAGCGGTTTGGTCATATAAACTATCACTCATTGTAGAAACTATATAATGAACAAATGGTGACTGGTCTTCCTTTTGTTTCATGCAGAGATGGTGTTTGTGTTGGTTTTGTTCTCGGAAAACATCAACAGGACAATCTTGACAAATGTGCCTCTTAGCATGCCTTGAGCCCTTTGAAGCTTGTTCACAGTGACTTGTGTGGTCCACTTTCTTCTCCTTGTTTTTCTGGGTGCAAGTATTTCCTAACTTTCATTGATGAATTTTCTAGATGTATTTGGGTTTAATTCTTAAAACTTAAGAGTGAATTTTTTGACAAGTTTATGGCCTACAAGGCCCTTGTATAAAAACAATCTAGACATCAAATTCAAATTTTAAGAATAGATAATGGAGGCGAATATGTGAACAATAATTTTACAAGTTACTACACTAAATAGGGCATCCAATTGAAACACATTGTTCCATATACACCACAAAAAATGGTGTTATTGAAAGAAAGAATCACACATTAAAAGAAATGGCTAATTGTATGATCCAATCTAAGGGATTCATTCTAAAGTATTGGGCATAAGCCATTAACGATGCAAATTACATAGTAAATTTTACTCCCACAAAGGCTCTTAAAAATATGGCACCAAAAGAAGCATGGACTAAAATTATACCATATGTAAGTCGCTTCCATGTATTTGGCATCATAACATGGGCTCACATTCCTAATGAGAAAAGGAAAGCATTGCTACCTAAAAGTGAGAAGTGTATATTTGTTGGTTATTCTGAAGATGTCAAAGGTTATAGACTTCTTCAACCACATTGTAATGTAATTATTGTTATAAGAGATGTTAAATTTGATGAAAATCTCTTGTTCTGCGAGCCTAATCTGGCGATTATGCCTTCTTCGGCCTACAAGCCATCTTCGACGTTTGTGCCTTCTTCTGTTCCTATTCTGGTTTCTTCTTCAAATGATGACTGTGAGGATGAAAATCCACCTCTACCTGCTCACCTTCCTCTAGATGATCCATTGAACATGAACTAGAACCAACACCATTGCTTCTTAGATGGGTCCGTTCAACACAAGAAGCAGTTGGTGATCTTGTTAGTGATCATTTAGATCATCGTTAGACACATTCTCAGTTCCAATGAGCCTCTTGTCTTTTGGTTCAAGTTTCAGAGACTCATGAGCCAACGATATTTCCAGAAGATTTATTTCATCGAGATTGGGATACAACAATGAATGAAGAGTATCGTTCTTTAATGCCAAATGATACTTGGGATCTTGTACCTCTTCCAAAAGGAAGAGAAATGTCAGATGTAAATGGGTTTACATAACTAAGTCTGCATCAGATGGAAGTGTTGAAAGATAGAAGGCTTGGTTAGTTTCCAAAGGATTTTCCCAAGTTGAAGGTGTTGACTATAATGAAACCTTTTCCCCTATAGCCAAAATGAATTCCATCCGCCTTGTTATTTCCCTTGTTGCCTCACATAAATGGGAGGTCCATCAGATTGATGTTAAATCAACCTTCTAAAATGGAGATTTGCAAGAAGAAATATACATGGAACAACCTCCTCGCTATGTCCATAATGACTCTAGCCTTGTTTGTTGCCTTTATAAATCTCTTTATGGTCTTAAGAAAGCTCCTTGAGCTTGGTATGCCAAAATTTCTTATTGACACCAGATTTTCTAGATGTCGTTTTGATCCTAATGTCTATACCAAGAAAGTAGGAATCTATCTCATAATATTTTTCCTTTATGTTGATGACCTTATCCTTACTGGTAGTGACTCAAAAATTTTAAACCATGTGAAAACCATCCTTAAGAAGAAATTTGAAATGGAAAACTTAGGATTTTTGCACTATTTCCTTGGCCTCCAAGTTTTGCAAACCAATGAAATGATTTTTCTTTCCCAGTCTAAGTATGCTTTTGACCTTATTTGTTTCTTTCACATGGAATATTCTAAACCAACCCCTTCTTCCTTCCAGTCTAGAGTCAATCTTGTTACCACTTGTACTTCTCCCAAATTTGATGCCACCTTGTACCTTCAGTTAGTTGGTAGCCTCTTATACTTGACTCATACCTGTCCTAATCTTTCCTTTGCTGTTGGTTTTTTTTTCTGGTATATATGCAAACACCCCATGAAAGCCATTGGAAAGAAGATAAAAGGATACTTCGTTATGTCCGGGGTACAGTTCAGTTTGGGATACATTATAGTTTAGGGGGGATTCCTTTATTGGTTGGTTTCACTGATTTAGATCATAAGTCTACTGCTGACAACCTTGATGATCATAAGTCTACCACAGGTTATGTTTTCTTCCTTCGTTCAAGACCTATCACCTGGGGATGTAAGAAACAACAATCTATTGCACTTTCTTCAACAGAAGCAGAGTACCGAGCAATGATAAATGCAAGTCACGAAGCCTTATGGATTTGATAGATCCTCTCATGGTTTGGATTCCAGCAACAACATTTGACTAGCCTTTGGTGCGACAATCATAGTGCCATCAAGCTTGACAAATACCCAGTTCAACATCAGTGCAACAAACACATCGAGCTACACATGCACTTCATCATAAAGCTCATTCATGATCAAGTTATTGAAGTGCTCTTTTTCCCTACAGAAGATCAAGTTGCAGACATTTTCACAAAGTCTCTTACAGAAGCGAAGTTTTCCAAACTTCTCTCTATGCTAGGAGCTCAGGAAGTTGTCGTTAATGGGGGATAGGCTCTAATGCCTCCTTCCTTCTTCTATTGTGTCACTATTGTAAATCCTTCAATCCTATCCCAAGTTGTTCTTAAGGGGGTATGTTAGAATATTTAGACACTTAGGAGTTAGTTAATATCTACTTGGTCTAATGTGTCATTAGGTAAAAGTGTGTTTCTTTATTATGGATTAGTATGCATTTGTAGTTAGGAAATCCATCGGTCACGATATGTTCCCGACATAGAGTGATCTGATGATTCATATTATCCTCGATCTTAACATCCATTGATATGTGGCTTAACACCCGATTGGTCCATGATCTATATTTAAAGAGCATGGAGGGTCATTTTTCGATGATCTATTGTGACAAACTCTCTTGTAAAATCTCTCTATAATTTTTTTCTTTTGCATTAATAAACTGCTCCAAGTGGTCGTGTTGGCTGGGGCCGTAGATGTTTCCACATAGGGGTTTTAGCATGTCAAAACATCGGTGTATTGATATTTTATATAGTTGTGTGAGTGGTTATTGAAGGTGTTCGTCCTTTGTTGGAATACATGTGTTGTCGAACAATAATTACATTTCAACACTCCCTCTTAATTCTAATCGCTAACAATTCTAACACTAACGATTACAACTTTACATTTGACAATGCCTCTATTGGATCACAAAATTCATAACATGATGGTTTGTTGGTCTAAGTCCCATCTAGGCTTACATGAAATCAACTAAAAAACTTGTTTACAACTTTTGCTTTTGCATGTTGGTGTAGCTTGTGTTATGCTCTAGAATATTTTTCTTTCTTTTGCTCCAAACTTTATATTCTACAAACCTTTTCTTCTTCTTCATCTTCAACATTACTCTAGCTGTCTTCTTCAATATTTCATCATCTTCTTTGTCTTATTCATCTAGTACTTTTTGTACTTCATCTACTGCTAATTGAACACTTGTGTCAAAATTTGTAAGATCAAGAACATCTTCATTTTCTTTCATCTCCTCTTCCAATGTCACAATAACTTCAACACCTCCAATGGTTTCCTTCATTTTTTTTGTTCCTTCTTTTGTTTGTATTATAGTATCTTTTCCATACTCACTTTCATACTTGGGCTTTGCAATTCATTCCTCAAGAAATTCTAACTCATCATAAAATTCAACATTCACTATCTCCTCATCCATGTCTTCAACAACATTTATTGCTAAATTATTCTCACATTTTTCTACTAGTGGCAGTTTCACTTTCAACGTCACCTTTAATTTCATCATCCACCTGTATCTACAAAGTGGGATTCACTTTATTTACCATGCTCATGCTCTGCATCTCATACAAATTCTTCAACAAGTTTCTTTGCATGTTCATGACAACTTCATTCTCTATGTCTTTTTTATCTTCTTTTGCTTCAACAGGCTCCTCTTCAATAACTGCATTCTCTATGTCTTTTTTACCTTCTTTTTCTTCAATAGGCTCTTCAATAATTTCTCCAATTATTTCCACAATGTCAAATTCATCTACTTCTTATGCTACAACAATTACTCCATCATCAACAACAATGCTTTTTGACTTAGCTTGATGATGATCAATGTTTCTCCCCCTTTCCTTGTATGCCATCTCTAGAATATCTCAAGCTTCTTTGGACTTGGTTGCTGCTACAGTTTTGTGAAGAATCCTCTCATCCAAGCCTTGTTGAGTGAGAAACAACGTTGTTGCATCATTCTTCTTATTTGCTATGAGATGATCCTTCTTGTTTTGAATAATGGCTTCATAGTCTTCGCGATTTGAGGGTTCTTCAATCCCTTTCAACAAAATATCCCATAAATCATCTATACATAGTCTATTTCTCATCTTAATGGCCCAAATATCATAATTTGAATCTAAGAGGAGCATAATAAATGTTGAACAAATCTACATGATAACTGTTGAACATATCCATCACTTCACAAGAACAAAGATTAACAAAATAAATGCACACAACAATACATTATGCACCCCAAATTGTTCCCCTTTACCTTGAAATGTCCTCAAATAAGGACTCAACCACAACAAAAATTGTATTAAATTGAATACCAAAAAGGCTCAACACTTGCACAATTACAAGCAAACCTCCATATTCTGGTGCAACAAAAGACAATAGCACATAGGAACTAAAAATCCGTCATATAGAAATCTCAAAGTATTTGTGCAAATGGACCTTGGATTATGCAAGGGTTAGTTTATGCATAGGTAAAATATACAAGAGAGTATTTGGACCATGAGAAAGTTGAGCTTACAATTGAATAACTATGCAGCTAGACCAAAACTCGACAATGGCAAAGGTACATGATGCAAATGGATTCTCCAGCCAGCATCTCTGAGATCAGATGATGTTCATTCACATAAATATATAGGATACAAATATCAAAATTATAGACCCAGGACAAATAAAATGGATACTTTCCATTACAATTACCGGAATTGTCCCATATTTTATCCAATTCTCAAGCCACTAAGTGTTATAGATAGTCTGCTAGCTTGCATTTCTTTCAGACATTCATTTGTAATTATCTATTTAGCTTTGTTATACTGCCTCCCACATTATATATAGCATATAACGTTCTTTCTACGTTAACTTTCATTTGATTCAAAAAACAAAAATTACTAAATCTAAAATTTAATTGACGGAATTAAAATATTTATTTTTTAATATAATAAAAATATATTTTTTAATATCTGTTATTGTAGCCTACAACAGTCTGATGAGCCTTTTTTGGTGGCCATTGGTTATGATTAATCCGTTCTTGCTGCCTTCTCTACCGTTCCTAATGGCTGTCAATATACGACGACCTATATTCCACCGACAACAGTATTCAATACTGCCTAGCAAGTATTCAATGCTGTTTAGGAAGCTTTCTCCAATTACTTTTTTCTGTAGATTTTTCGGCGATGCGGTTTTAAATTTCCTTTTAATTCATAATTCTGATCGATTTTTTAAGCATTTAAGTTGGTTTAAAATGAAACAAAACTCTTAAGATAATGTTTTGAATGCATGAAACTTTTATCCATACAAAACTCAGGTTATCCCAAAAATCTACCCATATTCAAACACATTTTTTTAACTGGAAAATAATTTTGTTTGCTCCAAAGTTAACTTATCCTTTAAAATTAACTATTGGATGGCGGGGAATAACATCAGAGGTACTTTCTCCATGTCGTATCGCCTAGGTAACATATCCACCTCCCACTTAGGAGGCAGTATAATTAGCCTGGCTGCTATCCCCCAGATTCATATAAAGATCTTTAAGAGATTTCTGTCCCCACAGATTTCTTTGTTTTCAATGAATGAATTCACAATTATACAAGATTTTAATAAAAATATAGAATAATTTACTTTTTATAATAAAAAGTTTTATATATTAATATAATGCTATGTTTTCATTTTATAGTTATGTATATCAATAGAATGATCTATTTTCCTCTTATTCGGATAAAGATGTGTAAGCGATTTCCATCCAACATTTCCAGCCATTTGCATTGTTCACATTATGTTTGTTTGAATGAATTCATTGGAGGTTTTAGTAAAAGTATAGAATATTTAATACTTAATAATCAAAATTTTGTATTATTATATTAATCTGTTTTTAATTGAACTAGGAAATTCCTTAAACTAAAATAAAATATAACTTAATTAGTTTACAACAGTATGCAAAAATAAAATGGGAAAATTCTTCCCCGTAGATGAAGCCTCCTTAATGAACAAATTGTAATCCAAAAGAAAGAAGCCACGAGCGAAAATTCTTTGAGATGGAGGACGACTCGTAAGAAATGATCCTACAACAAAGAAGCCACGAGCGGCAACAAATCAAGTAGTTTCTAATGGACAAAGAATTTAAGTTAATTCCGTTAATGATGACCCTCATACAGCGAGAAACTTAATGAGCATGTTTAAGCTATGGCTGCTGTGCATGTTTCAACAAAGCCAACCATGAACATATCTACTGTCTACCATCCTCTGCTAGCATATGATAGTTGCCTGCAGAGATCTGTTCGTGGCTCGGCCTAGGGTTTATACATGCATATATAGATAATCCAAAATGATCTTGCCTTTTATTCCATAACAACTAAATATAGAACTAAACAAACAGGTTACGTGACAGAGTTCTCCAAACCACTACGCAGTGCACAGACTGTCTCCAGACCACTACCCAGTAGACTGCATAGTTTATTGCAGGTTGTGAATACACACACTTAATGAAATGATTTATAAATGTGGAAACACACAATGCTATTGTTAGCACATAAACTCATAAATAAGACAGAAACTTGTCAATACAAAAAATGATTGATATTAATGTAGTTCGTAGCATTGCACGCGATTATAGAATACAATACTAGGATGAGCTTCGGCTCTAATGACTTTTATTGACTTTATAGACACAGAGTACATGCTCAGACTTCTTACACTCCTCAGCCGTTGGTGGTTCTCGACTGTTCTCTCTACCTCTCTTTTCTGCTTTGCATCAATAGCTTCTCTTCAACATCCATGCATTATCAACTAAGTAAGTGACTCAGACTTACATGGACTCCGACTGAGTCTTCTTACAGAAGCTAAGACCGACTCAACATTAAACAATACCATTAATACGACTCACTCTTCAACCACTTATCTGAACTCGAGAAGATAGAGATCGAATCCATTTATAACTTCACCGCTGGACGACTGACTTTTGAGTAATCATGCGACTTTTCACTTATAGACTGTCTGACTGACAATTCTGCTACTGACAGATTTTCTGACAGGCAAATTGACAGAGAAGTGAAGATATCACTGACTTGTAATTACTATTTCCAACACTCCCCCTTAATTATAAGTAGTTGGGATTACAAAAGAAAATTACATCAAAAATTTGAATTTGCATTTTATTGTCACTTACCTATTACTACGCGGACTCCGGGACTACTGCACAGATGCTGAAATGAATCTCTTGCTAAATCCTTTGTAAAAATGTTTGTGACTTGTTCTTTTGACATGCAAAATTCTAAACAGATCTCTTTGTCATTTACCAATTCTTTGATAAAGTGATACCTTGTATCAATGTGTTTGGTTTTCTTGTGAAACACATGATTCTTTGATAACATGATGGCTAAATTGTTGTCACAGAAAACTGTTGTTGGTTCCTATTGTTCCTGCAATAAATATTTTAACATCCTTCCCATCCATACTCCTTGACAAGTTGCGCTTGTAACTGCGATGTACTCTACTTCTGCTGAAAAAAATGTCACTATGGGCTACTTCCTTGATGCCCATGATACCATACCTATTCCAAAATGAAATGTGTGCCGAGAGGTAATTTTTTCATCATCTATGTTGCTTCCAAAATCACTGTCAATGTATCCACTTAGTCTAAAATATTTTGAAGTGGAGTACTTAATGGCAAAATTTTTTGTTCCATTCACATATCTCAAGATTCTCTTTCCTACCTTCCAATGTGATTCTTTTGGAGTTTTCATGAACCTTGAAATTAGGCTTAATCCATACATAATATCAGGTATTGTCACTCCGAGATACATAAGACTTCCTACTAGTCTTTTAAACAATGTGGGATCCACCTTGGACCCTTTACCTTCCTTGCTTAACTTCAATCCTGTTATGATAGGTGTTGGTGTTGCTTTTGAATTCATCATATTGAATCTTTTCAATATTTCATGCGCATAGTTATACTGTGAGATAAATATACTAGATTTGAACTCATGAACTTCTATTCCCAAAAAATATCTTGTAAGCCCTAAATCAATTATTTCAAATTCATCCTTCATGACTGACTTAAATTCTTTTATGTCAAAATTACCTGTAAATATCAAATCATCTAGATATAGACAAACAATTAACATATTACCTTGATGGTTTGTTTTGATGTACAATGTTGACTCACTTTCACTTCTCAGAAATCCATTCTGTGTGAGATAGGAATCTATGCGACTGTAACAAGCTCTTGGAGCTTGTTTTAAACCATACAATGTTTTCTTCAATCTATACACTTTGTATTCTTGTCCTAGAACCTCATAACCTTGTGGTTGTTCCACATATACTTCTTCTTATAATTTTCCATTTAAAAATGTTGACTTTACATCCATCTAATAAACTGACCATTTATATCGCGTGACAATGGCTAACATTGTTCTGACTGTGTCCATGCACGCAACTGGTGCAAATGTTTCATTGAAATCAATGCCAGGTTTCTGTGTAAATCCTCTTGCAACTAACTTGCCTTGTACTTTTGTACTTTTCTTTATGCATCTTGCTTGGTTTTATAAATCCATTTGACACTTATGACGTCCTTGTCATCAGGTACATCTACCAATTTCCATGTTTGATTTCTCTCTATGCATATGATTTCTTCATCCATGGATTGTGCCCATACATCGTCTTTCACTGTTTCTTCAAAGGTTAATGGATCATCTATTTGTGAAAATAGAGAAAAAATTGAAAATGAATTTGTTGCGTATTCATTATAGATGTCGCATAGACTTCTTGTCTTTCTTGGTAACAAACTTGATAAAGTTGGATCTGGAGATGAAGGACTGCTTGGACTACTTGCTAGTGTTTAATACACTCTAGGTATAGACTGCACACTTGTTATTCTTACTGGAGTATTCTACGCGGTGATTTGTGTCATAGTTCCAGGTGTAGAAGGGATTGTGCACTAACTTGTACATGGTGTTTGAAACACCTCATCTTCTTTGTCATCATGCTCCATCACATCAATAATTTTGACTGTCTTTGCTATGCTTCCATCCCATGCTTCATTCTCCATGAACCGAACATCGCGACTGGTTATGACTTTCCTTGCGACATGGTCATACAACTTGTATCCTTTTGTTTTTTCATAATACCCAAAAAATATACATTTATGTCTTTTGTTTTCCAACTTCCTTCTCAGTTTATCTGGAACATGTGCGTATTTGATGCAACCACAAACTTTTAAGTGCACCACATTGTGATTTGATCCTGTCCAGGCTTCCTGATGAACTTTGTTCTTCACACTCTTTGTTGGACATTTGTTCAATATGTACATTGCAGTTTCTACTACCTCAACCCAATACTCATTTGACAAATGTTTGGATATCAACATACTACGCACCATTTCCATAACGGTTATATTCTTTCTCTTTGCGACATCATTCTGTTGTGGTGTATATCGCGTGGTAAATTGCTTGTATATGCCATGAACTTTACAAAAGTTTTGAAATTCTCTTGACATGTATTCTCCTCCTATGTATGTTCTTAGAAACTTGATGTAATAACCATTATGTTTCTCCACAAGTGATTTAAACTACTGAAAACAACCCAATGCGTCAGATTTCTGATTTAGGAAATAAATCCATGTCTTTATTGAGAAATCATCAATGAATGTTATAAAATATGTATTGCCCCCTATAGACGGAGTTTGCATTGGTCCACATATGTCTGAATGTACTATTTCCAGTGGAGCTTTTGATCTATAAGACTTGCCAACCAGAAATGATTCTCTGTGTTGCTTGCCAAATATGCAACCTTCACATATCATTTTTGGTTTTCCAGTCAATGGAAAACCTTTTACCATATCCTTTGCATGTAGCAACTTCAGACCTCCAAATTTCAAATGTCCAAATCTAAAATGCCATAACTAGAAATCATCATGTATTTCAGATTGGAATGATTCCTTCATCTCTACGCCATTTTCTCATTTCTTGATACTATGCACATTATTTTCTTCATTGGTACTTCTTGCACTTTCTGTTGTAAATGAAGTTTCTAATTGCACACTTTTTCCTTTATCAACAACTAGCATTGTATTCTTATTCCTGGCTGGCTTCAAAGTCAATGGGAACATCATGTTACTTGTCATCTCGATTTTTGCAATAATTTGACTGCTTGGGCATTTGTCCATAATCACACAGTGATTATCTTCCATGTAGATTTTGTATCCTTTTTGTAACAATTGTCTTCTGCTCATCGGATTATGCTTCAGACCAAAAACATAATATACATCAGACATAACTTTATGTTCTTCTTGCTTAGTTAAAATGTTTATATTGGCTTTTCCTAAGACAATGACTTGGATATCTGTTCTAAGTGTAACCTTGGTTTGGACCGACTCATCCAAACTAGAAAACAATTCTATGTTTTATGTCATGTGGTTACTGCAACCTGAATCTAACTACCATATGTCACAAGGAGTTTCTTGAGCAACATTGCATTCAACTGTTGAGACTATATTAGGAATTTCTATAGTGCGCGCCATAAACATAGGGCGATTTTGGGTATTTGCGTTGTTTGAGTGATCTTGACTTTGCTTGTTATGATTATACTGTCTCTTTCTTCACTGATATGCATAATGTCCATACTTTTTACAATAATGGAACTGAATCTTTGATTTTTCAGTTCTATGACAACTTGACTCATTTGTACTTGGGTTTTGACCTCTTCCACCATCATTTCCAAGACTTCTACTACATCCATCTCTGACAAAACTTCTTCCTCTGCTTCTAGAGTTAGCTCTCCCCCTTCCTCTTTCACAACTTATAGATGACTGCGCATAAAATGCATTCTCTAATCACATACTTGACCTATTCAATTTGTGTTCATGATTAATTAGGGAAGCTTGCAGTTCATCTAGACTGAACTAACTCAAATATTTTCTTCCTTCTAGAGTCACAACAAGTGTATCGAATTTAGGAGGAAGACTCCTAAGTACCTTCTCAGTTTATCTAGAACATGTGCGTATGCAATGCAACCAAAAACTTTTAAATGCACCACATTGTGCTTTGATCCCGTCTAGGCTTCCTAAGGAACTCTGTTCTTCACACTCTTTGTTAGACATTTGTTCAAGATGTATACTTCAATTTCTACTGCCTCAACCCAATACTCATTTGAAAAATGTTTGGTTGTCAACATACTACGCACCATTTCCATAATGGTTATGTTCTTTCTCTCTGCGACACCATTCTATTGTGGTGTATATCGCGTGGTAAATTGCTTGTATATGCCATGAACTTTACAAATCTTCTGAAATTATCTTGACATGTATTCTCCTCCTATGTCTGTTCTTAGAAACTTGATGTAATAGCCACTCGGTTTCTCCACAAGTGGTTTAAACTGCTGAAAACAACCCAATGCGTCAGATTTATGCTTGAGGAAATAAATCCATGTCTTTCCTGATAAATTATCAATGAATGTTAGAAAATATCTACTGCCTCCTATACACGGAGTTTGCATTGGTCCACAAATGTCTGAATGTACTATTTCCAGTGGAGCTTTTTCTCTATAAGACTTGCCAACTGGAAATGATTCTCTATGATGCTTACCAAATATGCAACCTTCACATATCCTTTCTGGTTTTTCAGTCAATGGAAAACATTTTTCCATATCCTTTGTATGTAGCAGCTTCAGACCTCCAAATTTCAAATGTCAAAATCTGGAATGTCATAACCAAGAATCAACTTGTATTTCATATTGGAATGATTCCTTCATCTCTATGCCATTTTCTCCTTTCTTGATATTGTGCACACTATTTTCTTCATTGGTACTGCGCGCACTTTCTGCTGTAAATGCAGTCTCTAACTGCACACTTTTTCCTTTATCAACGACTAGCATTGTATTCTTCTTCTTGGCTGGCTTCAAAGTCAATGGGAACATACTATAACTTGTCATCTCGATTTTTGCAATAAGTTGATTGCTTGGGCATTTGTCCATAATCACACAATGATTATCTTCCATGTAGATTTTGTATCATTTTTGTAACAGTTGTCCTGTGCTCATCGGATTATGCTTCAGAACAGAAACATAATATACATCAGACATAACTTTTTGTTCTCCTTGCTTAGTTAAAATGTTTATACTGCCTTTGCCTAAGACAATAACTTGGATATATGTTTCAAGTGTAACCTTGGTTTGGACTAACTCATCCAAACTAGAAAAGAATTCTATTTTTTTTGTCACGTGGTTACTACAATGTTAATCTAAATACCATATGTCACAAGGACTTGCTTGAGGAACATTGCATTCAATTGTTGAGACTATATTAGGCATTTCTACAGTGCACGCCATAAAAATACGACAAGTTTGGGTATTTGCGTTGTTTGACTGATCTTGACTTTGTTTGTTTTGATTATACTGTCTCTTTCTACATTCATATGCATAATGTCCATACTTTTTATAGTAATGGCACTAAATCTTTGATTTCTCAGTTCTATGACAGCTTGACCTACTGGTGCTTGGGTTTTGACCTTTTCCAACATCATTTCCAAGACTGCTAGTGCATCCATCTCTGACAAAACTTCTTCATTTTTTTCTAGAGTTAGCTCTCCCCCTTCCTCTTTCACGACTTATAGATGACTGCGGGGAAAATGGATTCTCTAATCACATACTTGACCTGTTCAATTTGTGTTTATGATTAATGAGGGAAGCTTGCAGTTCATCTAGACTGAACTAACTCAAATATTTTCTCTCTTCTTGAGTCACAACAAGTGTATCAAATTTAGGAGGAAGACTCCTAAGTACCTTCTCAACAACGTTTTTGTCTTTTGTGTTTTCACCATGAGACTTAATCTGATTTATGTGTCCAATGACATGGGTGTAGAATGAATCTACTTATGTATCTTTCATTAAGAGAGTTTTAAAATCTCTTCTAAGAATCTGTAGTTTTTCAGTCTTTACTTTGTCCATACCATGATAAGAGGTTTGTAATATGTCCCAAAACAACGCCTTTCCATCATTCTTTCTTTGATCTTTCAAGACATCCTTCTCATCTTGTGTGAGACCATTGTATGTTGTCTATATACTAGTTCCACATAGTCATTCTCGACTATTTCCCATACATCTTGACCTCGGAACAATCTCTTCATGGCCAAGGACCACATATTCTTGCTTGTAAAAGTGGGAGGTTGTAGATTTGAGGTAGAAGCCATATTTCACTTTTCAACAGAGTTTTTTCTCTTGAACTTGTTCTGATAGAACCTCCTCTTGATCAACTTTCTTTTGATGAACGTGCTCTCATATCATATGCATGTGCAACACAGTTTCAAATACTGCGCACCAAACAGAGTATGTGACATAGTTTTTCAAACCACTACGGAGTGCACAAACTACTTAGTTTGTTGCGCATTGTGAATACACACACTTAATTAAATGATTTATGAATGTGGAAAAAGACAATGCTATGCTTAAGACATAAACTCATAAATAAGACAAAAACTTGTCAATATACAAAATGCTTGATTGCCCATGATTAATAATACAATACTAAGATGAGTTTCAGCTCCAATGACTTTTTCTACAGACTTTACATAAAACTAGTCTGTGCTCAGACTTCTTACACTCCTCCTGTTGGTTCTCTCGATTGTTCTCTCTACCTCTTTTTTGTGTTGTTCTTTTCAGCATCCATGCATTATTGACTAATTGAGTGACTACTCCGACTGAGACTTTCTACAGAAGCTATAAGTGACTCAACATTAAACACTACCATTAATACCACTGACTCTTCAATCACTTATCTGAACTCAAGAAAATAAAAATCAGCTCCATTTATAACTTCACAGCTGGGTGGAAACGTGAAAATCTGACCCACTTGTAATTACTATTTCCAAGATTATTCCCCAAAGCCAAAAGGGAATGCATACGGAACAATTTGTACTGTAAAATAATAATATAATTGTACAGGTGCCACAAGCTTACAACAATGTTGCGTGGCGCTCAGGCCAAGTAAAACACCAAATTCCAGTGAAAAATTAGCTTACAGTTTGAGATGGAAAATAAAAGGTATAAGATTCACCTACAGTGGGGCACTACTTTCAGAAAACTTAGGGTTTCATTTTCCTGGAGGCGTAAAACTGAGTTTTTATATGTTTGTCGGATTTTCGTGCACACATAGTTTGCAAAGACACAATGGAATATTGTGCTATGTAATTCGATATACACACAAAATAAGACAGTAGAAACAAAATCATAGTTCTTAATGTAGAATACCTATACTCCTCCGAAAGCGTCCTAAAACACTTAATTTTGGTCTCTCCTATCTTACAATTGACAAATCCGTTACAGAATGAACCAAGAAACAATTTTCATCATCTCCAAACTGTTTTTAATAATAAATATATAAACATGTAAGAAATATATATATATATATATATATATATATATATATATATTAACACAAATAAATCAGCATTTGAGCAACGTCACTAAAGACATAACAAATAATTCTCAGTAGAGATCAATAATACTAGAAATCTCAAATTTATTTGATGAATGAATAGGGCGCTTAAAGGGATGCAACCAACATCAATAAGATTCCGTACTCCAAAATATTTAAAGAATAAGATGTCTGAGTAATTTCTTCATCGATAATACTACGAGAACTTATTATATTCAACTTGCTTGTGAGTATCC
>JZKD02S1673285.1:824939-844268 GCA_000966675.3 Picea glauca
GGGGGGATAAATAGGGGTAGAGGATTTATTGAATGATGTAGGGTGAGGTGGGGAAGGGTATTTTGCAGGCAACAGACTAGCGGATTCGTGGGGTGAAGAAGGTGAGGGGAAGGGGTGGGGGAGTGTGTTTGCGAGTTTGTTCCTTCCATAGCTTGAAATATGGATAAGTATGAGAGGATAACAGATATGCAGAATGGAGAGGGTGAGGGGGTGTGGGATGAGAGTTTTAAATATGGCTAAGTATGGGAGGATAAGGGATAATGGAGTGGAGAGGGAGAGGGGGTGACGTGAGGGTTAGCCAACCCATGAATCTGATGAGAGAAATTTTAAGTATCAAAAATGTGAGTAAGGGTGAAGTGAAGTGAATTTAAGTATATATATAGAGAGAGAGATGTTGATAAAATTTTAAGTGTAGAGTATGGAAGAAGAGAGGATATGTGTAACGGAAATAAATCGAAATAAAATCTAGGTATAGAAGAGTTGTAAAATAGGAGAGGAGAGGAGATATAAGGAGAGTGGCGATTTCGAAAATAGAAGAGTGGAGATTTTGAAAATATTTTTGAGTGTGGGATGAGCGGAAGAGAGTTTATGAACTAAGTAAATAATTGTGTGTACCAAGAAATAAACATGATTCTAAAACAATTCATGGTTCCAAGAGTTCTCAATTCCAAGAAAATTTAACTTTTTTGCACGTTGAAGAAGCACCTTTTCACTTCTTAAACTTTAAACCTCGATATCTTGAGCATACGAACTAGGATTTTCAATATGAAAAATGAAAGGTGAATTTGAGACCGAGGGAGATGCAGCGAACTTATAAGAGTTCAAAAATTTTCATCTTCCTATATCATTATTTGTTTTTATTATTCCAGGAGCGGGAACATATAGGTGATCCAAAATGGATCGAGGAAGGCCAAAATTTAAAAGTTCTCATAATCAGATGAAACCAACTCCATTGCATAGGTCTCATTGTGTATATTCCTTCAGTATGTTGTTTTCCAAAAATGGACACCGTATGTGAAAGTTATCACATTCTGAACTTTTTCCTAAACAAGGAAAATGTCAAAGGTTAAATTCAACTGGTCAAAGGTTGTACAATTGATGTGGAAGATAAATTTAGCAGTATGTTATGCTCATTTCAGCATGACACATGGAAGCACAAGGATGTGCCACGTGTCAGCCATTTTTGGAATTTTAAGGGGTGATTTGGACAAACAAAAAATTGACACGTGGCACTGTATGGAAGTGACACGTCGCACTGTACGTAAGTGACATGTGGTGTTATGGAAGATGATGTGGTACTATACAGATGATGACATGACACTCTATGGATGATGACGTGGAATTGTATGGACAATGACGTGGCACTGTACTGATGATGATGTGGTAGTTGATTGGGCATGCTGATGTGGCTCTGCCCAATGATGTAGTGACACATGGCCTAATGAGGAGGAACCACATGGAACCTTCTTTAAGGTCAAAGTGGTTTGGCATTTTCTGCCAAATATAGCTATTACCACCAAATCTGGCCAGAATCCTCCCAATCTAGCGAAATCCCGCTAAGTTTGGCTAATTGTCACTAAATTTGGCAGAGTATCGAAAATTTAGATGGGCATGGAAATTGAGACAAGGGAGTTTTTGGCATGTATTTTGAGACTGTATGGATTGTATGGATTTGACAAGGTGTATCATTTGGATTTATGCTGAAGGCCTTTTCATAAGTAGGTCAATTTTATACTCAAAAGTTGCAGAATTTCTAGGGGAGTCTGAATATGGCTTCTTTTTTTTCCATCCGAGTAGCCGAACCGAAAATTGAATCTAGATCCCAAGATGTCGAGCCAAGCATATCCGATTTGATACTCAAAAGTCTCAGAAGTACTTGTTGCAACCATTGGTGATGTATGTTTTTGTCTAGAAGTTGTAGATTTGAAAGGTGGTTTCAGGAGTTGTTATGTAATCCTTCCTTGGTATTGTTTTTAAGCATTAAAGATTAATAAGAAGACTCCCATTTAAGACAAAGGCCCGGAGATGTAGGCAAATTTTTTTGAATTCCATTATCAATCTTTGGTGCTATGGTTTTTTGTTCCTAATGTTTACTTTTTGTTTTGTACTCTTTATGATGGTTGCAACATTCATTCACTAAAATATTCTTCTTCTCTTAATTCCTAAATGGTAAATAAACTCATGCATAAACTTAACCATAGTATTTAAAAGATCAATTTTGGATCAAGTGGTATCAGAGAAGGTTGACAGTTGGTTTTTTGAGTTTGCATGATTACCAGGGAAAAGCTAAGTCATGGTGAAGGAGAGCTAGTAGAAGGAGATCCTGAGATTGGATCAAGAAAGATGACATATCAAAGTGAGAAAATGGCATCGAAGGAAGGAATTTTTCAAAACAAAAGAGAGTTTCAAAAGAATTTCTTCGCCATGTCAGACATGGTAAAAGTGTTGTATGATGATTACCTATAATGGAAGAGACCTTTTCAAGTAGAATCTTCAAAACAAATCAAAATTGAATAAGGAAAGGACCTTCCAAAACCTCCTCCTTCATCTCCTTCATCTCAATCTTCTTCTTTTTCAAGTACAATTTTGAATACTACTTCTTTAAGAAAACATTCTCATAAACATAGGCCTGATATGTAATTACTTAAACTTGATATAAAGTTTGTTTTACCTATGTATGATGGCAAAGTTAATGCTAAGAAACTTGATAACTGGGTTAGACAGATGGATGTATATTGTAATGTGCAACAAATCAAAGATGAGGCATCAAAAATCATATTGGCATTGCTTCGTCTTGAAGGCACAAATCTCATTTGGTGGCAAAGTAAGATGCAACATGGAACTCATCAAGTTGGTAATATTTTTCCATAATGGCATGATTTTATTTCCGCACTTAGAAAATAGTTCTATCCATTGGGATATAAGGAAAATGATTTAATTGAATGGAAAATTCTTAATTTAAGGAAAGGACAGTTGGTGCAAGAATATACAGATGGATTTCGTAACACAGATTTGATGTTAGATGTTCCATTAACTTCACAAGAAAATCTTATGAATTATATAAGAGGTTTGCTTGCTTATAGTCATAATATTATATTCATGTTTGGACTTAATAATCTTGTTGAGGTATCTGTCCAAGCAACATATATTGAAATAATAAAAACAGGAGTTAGTGTATTAGGGGAATCATCTTCAAAGAAAGATGGAAAAGGAAAATGGAATGGGAAGAAAGCAAATTCAGCGACAGTGAAGGAAGAGAAGCTCTCTTGCAAGCATTGCCAGAAAGAAGGGAATGATGATGAGCATTGTTGGAAATTGCACCTAGAGAAGAGACCAAAGTGGTTCAAAGAAAGGAAAGGGAGGAAAAAAGTTGCAAAAACAAAACGACCAACAAACTTGGGATTAGATTCAGGTGATGAGTCTAATATTACAAAAATTGGTTTGACAAGTAAAATTGGTGATGGTTTTCATTCAAGAAGTAAATTGTTTCATATAAGGGCCATTATGAAACATACTAAGATCGATACATTGATAGATAGTGGATCTCAATCTAACTTAATTTCAGAAGAAGAGGTTGAAAAATTGGGATTAAACAATAAGATGCATCACAAACCCTATTCAGTTAATTGGATAAGCAAAGATCACAAATTGCTCATAACAAAGAAATGTATCAAAAAGTTTGCAATTACATCTAAGTATGTGCATGAAGTAACATGTGATGTGGTTCCACTATAAACATGTGGAATGGTATTAGGTAGCCCTTATTTATATCATCACAAATAAATTCTCTATAGGGGACATAATCGATATCACTTAACTAAAGAAGGGGTAGAATATGTCATACATGCTCATCATATAAAAGAAAATCAATCTCTTAAAACAATGGAACAATTAAAGAAGGAAACTTATGCAAGAAATACACTTATAATTGTGCCAAGTAAAGTAATTGATATTAAGCATTAACATGATATGGTTGTAGGATGGGAGTTCAATCATACTTTGCTTCAAAATAAGTTAATGTCGTCCAGGCAAGTCAAACATATTGGTTCATTTTTAGTCATATTTCTGATGTATCGATGCTAATGTTTTCTACATGGATGGTAGTGGATTCAGTTAGATGTAAATGAGTTCAAATGGCTAACAATATGCTTTCAATTATCATGGTTATTATGCAATTGATTATGATGCGGTAGGTGCCCAAGACAGATTTTAAAGACAAAGGACAAGTGGGGAGGCCTATCCTGCACTTGATGACTCGTTAAAACCCTTTTGGAGGACCAAAAGGTCTTAGTGGGGAGGAATGATCCAAAATGGATCCAGGAAGGCCAAAATTTCAAATTTCTCAGAATCAGATGAAACTAGTGCCATTTCATAGGGCTCATCATGTTGATTCTGATAGTGTGTTTTTTTCCTGAAAATGGACATCACATGCGAAATTATTGCGTTTTGAACTTTTTCCCAAACATAGAAAAAGTCAAAGGTCAAAGTCAACTGGTCAAAAGTTGTACAACTGATGTGGAATATGAACTCAGTTGAACTTCATGATGATGTTAGTCATACATCATGATGACATCATCATGACATGTGGAAACACCAGGACATGCCACATGTTATTCATTTTTGGCATTTTCAGGGGTGATTTAGACCAGTAAAAAAATGACCTATGGAATTATACATAAGTGACACATGGCACTATATAGAAGTGACATGTGGAACTGTATGAAGGTGACATGTGTATTTACGGATGATGACATGGCACTATATGGATGATGATGTGGCATTGTACGAATGATGACATGGCACTGTACGGGTGATGACATGGAAACTGTCTGGGCAGGTTGACATGGCTCGGGCCAATGATGAGGTGACATGTGGCCTAATGAGGAGGCTCCATGTGGCACCTTCTGGAAGTTGAAAGTGGTTTGGGGGTTTTCACCAAATCTAGTTGTTACCACCAAATTTGGTGGGAATCCTCCAAATCCGGCGAAATCCCACTAACTTTGGCTGACTATCACTAAATTTGGCAGAGTTTGGATTATTTATCTAGGCATAGAAATTAAGAAAAGGGATATTTTGGCATGCAGTTCGAGACTATATGGATCTTACACGGTGCAACATTGGGATTTGGACTGAGGGGAGGTCCCGAGGGCCTATTCAGAAGTAGGTCGATTTTATACTCAAAAGTTGTATAATTTCGAGGGGAGTATGAATACAACTTATGTTTTTGCATCTGAGTATCTGAATAGAAAAATGCCTCTAGAACCCAATATGTCAAGCCAATCATAGTGAGTTCATACTTAAAAGTCTTAAAATTACCTGTTGGAACCATTGGTGATGTTTGTTTCTGTCCAGAAGTTGCATATCTAAAAGGTGGTTCCAAGAGCTATTATGTAAGCCTTTATTAGTATTTTTTGTAAGCATTAAATATTAATAAGAAGCCTCCCAATGAATACAAAGGCCCAGAGACGTAGGAAAATTTGTGCCAAACTCCGTTATCAATCTTTGGCGTTATGGATTGTTGTTTTTAATGGTTACTTTCTGTTATGCATTCTTTATGATGGCTACAACATTCAATCACTAACATATTCTTCTTCTCTTATTTCCTAAATGGTAAATCAACTCATGCATAAACTTAACCATAGTCTTTAAAAATCAAGTTCAGACAATAGGTGACCAAATTTTGGTCAATAGAAGCTTGGTAGTGTGACAAATATTTTGAAATTGAGATCTAATCTAGGGAATGGATGGAAAATCTAAGAGAAAGTGTTTTTCATATTTAAGCTTATTAGTGTCACAAAGGTGACACATTCTTTCATCCCATGGCATTTTAGGATTTGACCAATGCCTAGTTTCACTATGGAGCTTGTGAGATTTTTTTCTTATCTTATAAATGATTACTTTTTTCTTTACAATTCTCAAAACATAGATATAATTTTGATCTTCTAGATTAGGGTTGATTATATCCTTATAATACCATAATTTTCGTTTTTCCTCTAACTCTTTATCATACCACATTTTCTCCTTAAATTTTGATTTGATGATATTTTTAATAGTATCCTTATTTTTCAAAATGGTGTCTTCCATGATTCCCTAATAGCTTAGCCAAGACTAGGCATCTTTATTCAATCCTCGGTTGAGTCGATGGTGGTTACGACTAGAATTTGAAGCAATTTTAGGAAGCCTCTTGAATTCCATGTTGTTTAACTTGTTCTTATACATTAGGTATCAACAAAGGTATCCCAAGTGGTTCATCTCCTGATTTCCATAGAATTATAACTATGTAACATACCCATCCACCCTCAGGCCAGGCACAATACCTCAAAACTATGTTCGAAACTGATTTCAAATTTTGATACCATTTAATTATTAAAGAAGCATGAAAGAAACATGATAACAACACATGCAATAATAAAGATTCACACTACAGTATAAATAATGTTTAAACATTCCATGCATAATAATAACTAGTAAGCATGCATGTTATATCATACGAGTCATAGAGACAATAATTAATACACAATGAAAATAAATATACAATAGAAAAACACATGGGAACGAGCACTTATCTTAATAAAAATGGTTCACGAACTGGCTGTAGACTAAGGACATTCCACCGAACCATAGACATTGTTGTTCCAAGTCTCAACAGTAGATCACCCCTGAGTCAGGGTTATGAATCCACAAGGAAGCTTATGGGGTGTCACTAAGCTTCCCAAACTAGTCATCACTCAAGCTCTCACAGGTTCCTCAACACACAAAAATCCAAAGTAAACCATCTCTCTTTTCTCCATCCTTCACAACCCAAGAGAATGGAACCCCTTCTCTGCCACACAGTCCCTCATGATGTCCACCACCTTCCATGGCTCCAGTGCATCTGGTTGAGAATCTCCATGATGGGACTCTCATGACTCACAACTGGGAATAAATGTTAGCACATGCCAATGCATCTCAGGCATGCGAGAAAACATTCATGGTTGAAGGAAACCAGTCACTTCTACATCCAAAAAACAATGGCTTCCTCCTTAATAATTCACCCCCAAAGTCCCATTCCAATAATAAGAATGAATGAGTGAAAAAATGAATAGAATGGAGAGTGTGAACAAGGAATAATGAATGAACAGGGTGAGTGAAGAAGAAGAAGAACCCCTAATCATCCCACAAGATGGGTTTATATATTTACTTGGAAATCAAGAATCACATGGCCTTCCCCCAAGAGGCTCATGTAACCCCTTCTCTCCATTAAAAAATTATGCGTAAATAAAATATGATAAAATTACTTATCCCTTAAGCCCCCTCTCTCACGGAATCATATCCCCCTATAACTCTTTTCCTTGTTTGTCTTGTATCCAACAATGTATTTTATTATTATTAATGATCATAGCATTACATTTCCTAGGCACATTGGACTCTTTAATTATTTGGGCACTCTGAAATTTCATCAAATTAAAAAAATACATTATTTCATATGGGGACTCAAAACCAGGGTATTATATTCCCCTCCCCTTTATTTTGGCACTCTCCTCAGTGCATATACAAAATAAAAATAAAAATTTTAAAAATTATTCAGAAAGTCATGGGTACTCTGTCTGCATTGCATATTCATGATCCCAAGTAGCATCTTCAGGACTGTAGTAGTTCCATTGAACTTTTACCAGCTGTATAAATTTATTCTGGAGTATTTTGACTTGTTTGTCTAGTATGCACACTGACTGGACATGAATGTCTTCATCTAGCTCTACCTGAATCAAATTCCAATCAATAACATGCTTAAGATCATGTATATATTTTTTCAACAAAGAGACATGAAATAAATTATGCACATTCATGGAAGAAGGAAATGCAAACATGTATGCAACTATCCCTATTCTGTCCAATATCTCAAATGGACCACAGAATCTGGCTGCTAGCTTTGTACAACTACCCAACTTCAATGAGCTCTTATTGGGATTCACATTAAAAATAACATTCTCTCGCACTTTAAATTATCTAGTTGTCTTATTATTATCTTCATAAATTTTATGTCTATCTTGAGATGCATATAATCCTTCTTAATTCTAACCATCTGGTCTTCCATGTCCTTGAGCAATTTTGGCCCAAGTACTACTTTGTCTGATGGGTTTTCCCAAGTCACTGGAGTATTCCATTTTCTACCATATAAATCATCAAATGGGATCATCTTCAATGAAGCTTGATACCCATTATTATAGGTGAACTCACCCAAATGCAAGTAATCTTCCACTTATATGGTTTATCTATCACATACATTCTCAGCATGTCTTTAATCACTTGGTTGACTCTCTCTGTATTCCCATCTGACCGTGGATGTTATGTTGTGATAAAATTCATATTTGCACCAAATCCTTTAAAAACTCCCCTCTAGAAATTTTAAGTAAACTTTGTATCTCTGTCTGAAGCAATTTCCTTGGGTATCCCATGCAACCTAGCAATTTCCCTCATGTAAATTTCAGCAATATTAGTTTTTGTATGATTCATTTTCACATGAACAAAATGAACAACCTTTGTCAATTTATCCACAAMTACCATTATGGAATCATGTTGTCTTACTATCATGGGAAACTTAGTTATAAAATCAATKGTTACCACTTCCCATTYCTTCTTTGGAATTGACAACAGCTTAAGAAAACCCATTGGGTGTCTATGCTCAACTTTTACTCTCTAACATTCCATACATATGGAAATGTAATCAATAACATCCTTCTTCATTCCCGGCCAAAATAATTTCCTTCATACTGCTGCAATTGTTTTTTTTTAACCAAGATGTCCGACATATGGAATGCTATCCATTTATTTTAATACCAAATTCCTAAGTTCTTCGGAACTAGGAACATAAATTCTATGTTATGCATAAGTAATTCATCTTCGTTATTCTCATACTCTTTAATTTTCTATTGTACGTTTTCTTGCTGTAAACTTTATTTTACCTGTAGTAAATGCTAATCTGTAACAACAACATCTAAAATTGTGCTCTTTAAATCCGATTGATGCATACTAACAATTGTACCATGCATGAGATGTACTCTTTTGTTGAGTGCATCACCAACTTTATTTTTTTTTCCCTTGATATGCTTGATGTCAAAGTCATACTCACTTAAAAACTCTAGCCATCTTGTTTTCCTAGCATTCAAAGTTGGTTGTTCAAAAATATATTTCACACCACTATGCTCTATCATTAATTCAAATCTTTTTCCCATGAGATAATGCCTACACATCTTCAATGCATGAACTATGGAAACAAGCTCCAAATCATGTGTGGAATAATTCCTCTTATGTTCTTTGTTTTTTCTAGACTCATAACCAATGGCATGCCCATTTTAAGTGAGGACTCCACCAAGTCCTTCCTTGCATGCATATGTACATACCACAAAATTCTCATTTGGGTCAACAATCTTTAAAATAGATGCACTAGTAAGCAATTATTTCAACAAATTAGAATTCTCTTCACACTCTGTTGTCCATTCAAATTTGATTCCCTTCTTTTGAAAATAAGTTATGGGATGAGAAATATTAGAGAAGCCTACTATAAACCTCATGTAGTATCTGGCTAATCCCATAAAAGATCTGATTTATGAAACATTCTTGGGTGTTGGCCATCCTCTAATGGCTTCAATCTTTTCTGGAGATACTGTTATACCTTGTTCTGAAATGATATGACCAAATAACAAATTTGGTATTGGTAAAAAGAAAACTTACAAATCTTGGAATAAATATGATGTTCCCTCAATACTTGTAACATGAAACTCAAGTGATGTTCATGCTCTTCCTCGAACTTACAATAAATAAGTTTGTCATCCAAGAACATAATGAAAAACTTATCCAAATAATTTATGAATATGCCATTCATTAAGCACATAAAGACAATTGGTGCATTGGTCAGTCCAAATGGAATCGCTACAAACTCATAATGTCCAAACCTGGTTCTGAAGTTTGTCTTATTGATGTCTTCTTCCTTGATTTTTACCTTATGGTATCTGTATCTCAAGTCTATCCTTGAAAATGTATTTTCTCCTCTTAGTTGATAAAAGAGGTCATCAATTTTGGGTAGAGGTTATTTTTTCTTCATAGTGGATTTATTCATATGTCTAAAGTCTATACACATCCTCAATGTTCCATCCTTCTTTTTAACGGAGAGTATTGGTGCTCCCCAAGGTGAAACACTGGGACGTATGTACCCTTTCTTCAACAACTTTTCCAAATTCATTTGTAATTATTTCAATCCAAGTGTACTCATTCTGTAAGGTGTTTTTCATACTAGGGAAAATCCCAGTACTAAATCAATAAAAAAATCAATCTCTCTGTTTGGTGAAAATCCTAGTATTTCTTCGAATACATCTTCAAACTCTTGCAATACTCGAAAATATTCAAGGCTTGGCCCTTCTATCTTTTCCAATTCTTCCACATGAGCTGCATACAATTGATATCCTTTCCTGAAACATTTCTTCAGTTGTAAGGTTGAAATATCTCTTATAGAAATGGGTCTTGGAATTCCTTTCATAGTGCTCTATTTTCCTTCTTCATAAAGACATGTAAATGTCTTATTATGACAATCTAGGACGACATCGTTTTGGTGCAGCCAATCCATTCCAATTAGGATGTCATAAGATCCTAATGGGATGATATTCATATCAACAACTGTATTTAATCCACTAAGATTTATTGGACAACTTCTGACAGCCTCATTGATCCTTCTTTTGGTTCCAATTGCTAGCTAAACAAAACTTGACTTTCCTAGCTTACCTTTCTCCAAATGTAGTTTATCCACTATTTTAGGATCAATATAACAATGAATTTCTTCTGAATCAATTAAAATAGCAACATGATGATTTATGATATTACCTTCCACTTCAATGATATAGGATTGGTACTCTTATTGTCGGTATTCTAAGGTTTCATATATCTTTCCTATGTCCTCCATTATTGTAGCCTCTTGGATGGTGTGCATGGTTTTCAGTTCATCACCTCTGTGAGGTCAATCCTTGTATACGTGACTTTCCTTGCACCCCCAACATTGGATTGGTAGTCTTCCTCTTTTCCCCAAGGAATCCTCTTTTTTGGATTCATTCTTAGCAGACTGATCTTGTTGATTTTTATTAGGGTTGTTTCTATTGAAAGGAGGTTTTAACCCCTTCCTCCTCTGATCATATTTTTCCTTCTTCTTATCCTTCCAAGTTTTCTACATGGATTATCTTCCCTTTCCTTTCTCATACATATAATTATCCTTCCTAATTCTCTCAGTCAATGTCCTGGGCTCATCATATTGAATATTCTCTTTATAAAAGGATAGCAGCCCACTTAAAAACCTCTCTATCTTCACTTTTTCATATTTGATCAATCCTACAATATACTTCAAAAATTTGAAGAACCTCTTCTCATATTTTGTCATGGTCATGCTTCGCAACCTTAGCTCAAAGAAATCTTGCATCTTCTTTTCACATAAGTGCTATGAAAGGTACTCCTTTTGAAAATATTTCTTGAACTACTTCCAAGTGATCCTTCTATCATTAATGTGCTCAACTTGGTTCAACTGATCCCACCACATAACAACTTTCCCATGTAAATGGCATCTGGTAATTATTTCTTCTAAGTTTGAGGAGTAGTTATTAAATTGAAAATACCTCCCGAGTCCAAGAATTCATGATTCAACATCATATTCCCTTTATCTTTCTTTATCAAAGGATGGTGACTTAAGTTTCCTCAACTCTCCTTGCAAACTGTCGAATTCATGCCTTCTTCTTTGGTGCCTAACAGGAGATACTTATGGACTGCTTACAGAGTATTCGTATGTATAAACTTCTTTGTTGAGTAACACGGTGGGTGATGTCTACTTTTTATCTCTCGTCAAACTCTCATTGTCTACTTTGTAACTCTGCACTTCTATTTTCAGGCTTTTCACAGTCTCTATTAAGGTTTCTTGTTCCCTCTGCTCTTGTTCTCATTTGATTATGTCTCTACATTACCAACACTGATATTTTGACCTTTGACTTATTTATCATGATCGAAGGCTCCCTCTCCTTCCTTAATTTCTTGAATATGCATTCTTATCTTGAACTCATATTGCTATACTCCCTAATTCTGCAAAATGTGCAAGCAACCATTTTGTTAGAATTATGCATATTATAAAATAGAAAAAAACAAACAATTCTACATGTCCTCTTTATGCTCAATTCATGAATAAATATATCATCATTCTCCAAATTATAACAATTTAATGTTATTCTCCTATTAATCATATTTCTAATGACTATTCCCATGCCCCAATCTGATCTATGAGCCGAAAGTTATGGCTTCCTAAAAAAGTCACTTTTAACCTTTTTGTGCAAACATGATCTTGTAATGGTAATGGAATGGTTGTGTGCCAATATTTTCAAATTATTCCACAAGATCTTTAAACTGGGACAAAATTTAAATTTTTCATAGGCACTTCCTTCAATCCACTTTACTTGTGACCGCTGCTCGAAACCACGAGCTTATCCACTCTAATCGATATTCCTTTAGTGCTTTTCTCTTTATTCTCCCATTGATGCAGGAGTATCAAATGAAACCAACACCATTGATCATGATCAAGATAAGATACAACGACGACGATCCGTAACGCAAATTAAAGTTTCTTGATAATTAATTTTATGTAGGTTACGGTATTTATATTTGGACCATTAGTTTCTTTGGTGATGTGTCATCCCAGGATTAAGATGCGCGGTGGACAAGATGCTAACATGCCACCATGTTGAGATGCGCTAACCATTTGTCTCAACAGTTGATTAAAATAAAACCATCGGATCCTCCTTTATATTGGGCGACGGTTCGAGAATTTGATCAACCCCTTTACCTTATCATAAGACTAGTGTTGGAGCAAGGTCCTATGGGATTCGACATTCTTGTATTATTCTAGGGTAATACGTTTTGAATTACACTTCGCCAAATTACTTATATTATATCCACCAGTAGATAGGATTGTTGAGATTTCATCTCTCATTGACTGGATGATCCTGGCTCATCTAGAGGCTTCAACGAAATCAACGGTCATGACTTAATCAGGTGTTGAGATGAACGGTCCTTATTTATTTCAGGAATTTGGCATGCCGGGACTCCGATATATTACAACTCTTAAGTGTTCAACTCCTTTGGAGTTATACCTGTCGAAGTGGTCATTGAGTGGTGATGACCGCTTACCATCGGTTAACACCTCCACTTACGCTACCCTTCCACTTTCTTAATCCAATGACTATGATTTAATCAAGTTTTGATATGGAAGGTTCTTATTTATTTTAGGACTTCAAGATACTACAACTCTCAAGTTGTTCAACTCCCCTGGAGTTATATATGTCGAAGTTCTTATGCTTTCCTTCCACTATACTTGATCTAATGGTCGATAATTCACCCGAAGTTCCTCCTTGATCCAACGATCTACGCTAATTTGTTACTTCGGCCTTCTACACTTTTGCTGGTAGAAGAAGTTGGACATTCTTGAAGGCCATAATCTCGGAGATGACATGGAATGTTGATGTCACCTATGGTGATGTGGACCTATGGTATGTGTGCCACATGTCACTCAAAAATGGACATATTGGGGTCCAAAAGGAACTAAATTCATGTGACATGTGTCCCCATATGGTGCCCCTACCATGTGGCATAAGACATGTCATCAACCAAAAAGATAGTCCACATTCCTTCGCTCCAGATATGACGTCCTGCGTGATTTCTTGACTTCGTCTTTACACTTCATGGCTTCGACACTTTGTTTCTTCGACACTTCATGGCCCTTCGACACTTCGTAGCTTTGGAACTTCGTGGATTTGGCACTTTGCAACTTTTATCACTCTCTGGTGATTGTCGACGTAGCGAAGTTCGGGAGTCCCAAAACTTACGCTATCCCTCTACTCCTGATCTAACGACCCGCATCACTCCTTAGTTCTTACCTCGACCTAATGGTTGGTGGGATTTTGAGGTTTCATGACTTCATCATTTTGTGCCTCTTCCTTGTCTCTAATAATCATCGAAGTGGTGATGTTTCGGAGTTTGGAAACTTATGTTATCTCGTACTTAGCCTCGATCAACAACTGACGATCTATCAGTTCAATCTGATGGCTCTGGTTATACCCAAAATTTCTTAATTATATCTTACGGCTCTTGTTTATCTAGCTCCCTATTTAATGGTTACGATTCATGATCATTTACAAAGGATCTCTATCTGCACTATGCTTTGGCTTCGGCGTGATTTCTACAATGCTCTTTCTCTTAAGATTTTATTTCCTCCTACGCATTCTTCTGCATACTCTTTGCCATGATTTACATCAATGACAACTAATTTTCCAACATCCCTACTGTAAAATATTCTCCTCACAGTTTTGAAGGTGTTTCTACAGTTGATCTTTTGGGAATTTGATCCCAATAGCACTTACTTAAGGCACTCCTTTTCCCTGAGATTTAGGATCTCAAAGACATATTCTTTCTTAATAATAATACCATGTTCAACAGTTCTATATCATACCAGTCTGATGTTTAAACTAGAAGCTCTGATACCAATATGTAATGCACCCAACCACCCTTGGGCCGGGAACACTACCTCAAAACTTCGTTTGAAACTGTTTTTGAATTCTAATACCATTTAATTATTAAATAAGCATGAAAGAAACATGATAACACCACATGCAATAATAAAGATTCATTCTACAATATAAATAATGTTTAAACATGCCATGCATAGCAATAAGAAGCAATCCTGCATGTTATAACATACGAATCATAGAGACAATAATTCATACACATCGAAAATAAATGTACAATAGAGAAACACATGGTAGAGAGAATTTATATTAATCAAAATGGTTCACCAAATGGTTGCATACCAAGGAAGTTCCTCCCAACCGTAGACAATGTTGTTCCAAGTCTCAATAGAAGGTCACCCTCGAGCTAGGGCAATGAATCCACAAGGACGTTTCCAGGGTGCCAGTAAGCTTCCCAAACCAATCAGCACTCAAGCTCTCATAGGTTCCTCAACACACAACAATTCAATGTACACCAACTCTCTTCTCTCCAGCTTGCACAACCCAAGAGAATGGACCCCCTTCTCTGCCATGCAGTCCCTCGGGTTGGCCACCTTCGTCCATAGCTCTAGTGCATCTGGTCGAGAATATCCATGTTGGGACTCTCAGGAAACACATTTGTGAATAAATTTTAGGACATTCTAATGCATCTCAAAAATGCAAGAACAAATTCATGGCTGAAGCACACTAGTCACTACTACAACCACAAAAAAATGGCTTCCTCCTCAATAATTCACCCCGACGGTCCCATTCCAATAACACAAATGAATGAGTGAAAAAATGAACAGAATGGAGAGTATGAACAAGGAATAATGAATGAAAAGGGTGAGTGAAAAATAAGAATAAGAAGAACAAGAAGCCCCAAACAACCCACAAGATGGGTTTATATATTTACTTGGGTATCAAGAACCACATGGCCTTCCCCCAAGAATCTCATATAACCCCTTCTCTCCATTAAAACAATTATGGGTAAATAAAATATGATAAAATGACTTATCCCCTTAAGAAAAATCTCTCGTGGAATCATAACCCCCTATAACTCTTGTCCTTGTCTTTCTTGCAACCAAGGATGTATTTTATTATTAATAATGATCATAGCATTACATTTCCTAGACACATTGGCCTCTCTAATTGCTTGGGCACTCCGGATTTTCATCAAATAAACAAAATACATTATTTCATATGGGACTCAAAACTGGGGTATTACACATTGTTATGTATCTCCCAATAAAATTCCCACCAAATTTTGACATGGGGAGGGGATTTAAGCATAACTAAGGTGATCTTTCTAGAGTCAATTTTTTTTACTAGAGTACTACCCCTCTAATAGATTCATCCATTACTCCAAATCATTTTAATCTATCGGACCTTCAAATAAAGGTATATCAAATTTAACTTGTACCTTTAAGGGCGTCACACCTCTAAAATGGCTACTTGTTGAAGTTTCCTCGCTTATCGTAAGTAGTTGTCGAAGGATCCGGGTGAAATTTTCCACCATCTCATTCCTCTATCACACGAGGGATTCCTTGAAAAACATTTAGAAAGGATATCCTACTCCATAATCTCTCTTTTCTTCTTCCATGGGAGGTTTCTTGGGGGTTTCCTGGGTTAGTGAGAGAATTTGCTCGCAAGTGAAACTGTCTGAAGACACAATTCTCTATATTTGAACCTCATCAAGGACATGCATTGAGAAATAACAAGGAGAATATTTCCCCAGACCATTCATTCATATTATATTTAGAACAAAATGAAACACACATATAAATATAGTAGAGGATACAAAAGTACAATGAAACCCAATTTCTATTAATGAATAAAATAGTAGAATATTGTAGAACACAAACTAGCTAGAATGGTGATAGCTTATCTCTAAAGAGAAAGAGATGTCAACTACACTTATTCACAAAAAGATAATACAAGGGGCCACAAGAATGACCTTTTAACATAATGAAAGAACCATGAAGGTCCATACCCTAACCCTAACAAGTGAAGCGTGAAAATATTTCGGGCCGTGAGATGGTTAGTTGATCCACCAACCCCCCGAAGGTGAAATTTTTGCATAGAATCTCCATTTGGGGAGTTTGGTAGCTTGTTGGAAAGATCTAATTCAAAAGTACAATTATTTGTAGGGCCTAATCTTTCCATAGAAACTGTAGGCCCCCAAATGGAGAAAAAAACATCATTTAGGGCCTTAAAATGGCCCAAGAAGTTTACTTGACCTGAAAGTCGACCAAAACTACCAAGATGGAGAACCATGATGATTCAATGAAAGAGATGGGTAACCACCGATATCCACCTAGATCATGAAATGTTTTGATCTGAATATATATGCATAAAATCAAATAAACAATTTGTTAAAAGATTTTCTTATTTTATATTAAATTTAATCTATTGAAACAACATAATAGACCACCTATCTACTGCATAAAGACTAAAGATACATATGTAATAATATTATTAATGTGGAAGTACTATTTACAATATAAACTTATAATGAGAATTTTAATGTGAAAAGAATATTTGAAAAATAGATAAAGGAGGAAGTACAATTTACAATATAAACTTATAATGAGAATTTTAGTGTGAAAAGAATATTTGAAAAACAAATAAAGGTTAGATAAGGGTTTTTCAAATCCAATGACCTTAATATGATAGACTTTCACCACATAAGAGGTGAGGTTTGGATCACTATTTTGCAGAAATGTATGAATATATCAATGTCATGAATCAAGTCCACCATATTCTTCATCCCTTAAAAATAAAAGTTGATATTATGCTTCTTGTTATATGTTCATATTTGGTTTCCTTGCCTGATTGCTTACTTTTTAATAAAATAAAGCTTTAAAATTTATGTTGTACACAATGAGTAATTGTTTATAGATTTGATTTGTTTGTAACCATTTCACCCAAAGAAAATTGAAAAAATTGAAGAGTTGAAGAGTTTTTTTTTTCAAACAGTCTTTTCATTGAAATGAGAAGAATGTATAATAATATTGTTTTGTTTGGTTATATTTTAACTAACTACATTTCTATGTTAATTTAAATATTTATATTATTTAAAGTCTATTCTATTTTATTAGAATTATATAAATATAACAAAATAAAAATATCTTTAAAAACAAAAAAAGTAAATCATGTATTACCATAATACACATAATAATAATAATAATAATAATAAGCTAGACACCAAATTGGTGTATGAGACCCCCTCCTCCCAACCGGTAAAGTCTACAGGGGCTTGTGACCTCTTAGGAGGAAACACATGCTCTTAACCATTAGGTCCACTTAGGTTGTATATTATGGTCATGTTCATATATTATTCATGAAATGAAGTGATTCTCTTTGGTGCCCATGTCTTATAATTTCTTAACCATGTTCATATTTCGCAATACTTTTTCGTATCTATTTTTTTGAATTATTCTATCCATTTTTTTAGGTAAACTAACTATATTAATATTTGCAGTCTCTATGATAAAATATAAACAAGTTCTAGAGCCCTAAGAGATCTTGATAGTGTCTCGGGCTAAAAAATAAAAAATAGCCTACCCATGTGGAGAAACCAGGCATGAAATGTCTTTCTATATATTATCAATAAACTGTAACATAGGTGTAGAGAGTCTAAAATGGTCAAAGTGAGATATTGAACTAGATAAAATTGGAGGAAAACTACTAAAACAACATAGAAAAATATTTTAGGGATCCTTAGGAACCCGGGATTCCATTTTTGAAGGGATTCCAACCATAGTAGAGGAAGGTTTGATGCCTAGACTAGTAGAAGAAATGCCAAAGCTTGGACCAATAGAAGAAGCATTGAGGCCTGGACTAACAACACATGGTTTGAAGACTCCCCCGTGTTTGCAAGCCAACCAAGTCATGACCTTTAACAAGTAATCATTCTAGTACTCCATTATCTCCATCCTACACTTAAGTTGGCGAAAATCCTCATATTTGGGTAGAATTCCAAGTTCTTCCATTGTATTCACATGCCACTATAATTCCAGGGTGTGAAAAAACTTGGAATTCTTGGTTTTGGAATATCTCGACTTTAGAATCACCCCACCCACTTGAAAATTGACCTAAAGATCCCCCTTGAACTCACGAGCCAAGTGAAATTAAGATTCTAGAGCCGACATGGCCATTTTTTCTTCCTCAAGCATGAAGTGCTCATAGTGTTCTGCAACATCCAACATTTCCTTGGCTACTCAAGATGGACCAACCCGATATGGACCAACACCAGAAGAGCGAGGTTTGTGACCTCTCGTTTCCATTGGAGGGAAAAGAAAATCAATTAGAGTGACAAACCAATCATTTGAGAGCATTCAAGCTTTCAGAACCAAATCCAACAGAGCCAAACTGGGAATTGAAGAGATACAAATAGGAACATAAAGATCCATAATATCCTTAATGAGATTGCCAACTTGGCTTTATTTATTATGACGAACCATGATGATCTACCTCATGGGAAAAATCCCCCAAATCCAAGGTTGATTGTGCATGTGTGTCCTTTGCATCAAGTCCTGCATCAATTCATTCATCAACATGATCACCATGTGAGCTAATCCCCTACATCAACATGATGGTTTCATCCTCTTCATCATGCAGAAGACCCGAAACTCTATATCAATCCCCAAAACATTCATCCTCATCATTGTCAGGATATTTAGACACTTAGGAGTTAGTTAAGATCTACTTGGTCTAATATGTCATTAGGTAAAAGTGTGTTTCTTTAGTATGCATTAGTATGCATTTGTAGTTAGGCAATCCGACG
>JZKD02S1673285.1:870687-902515 GCA_000966675.3 Picea glauca
CCTCACATCGCTCTCAATTCCCCAATACCCAATATATACAATTGATAACAAACAAAAGCAACATATTAATCATGCATAGAAACTACTAGAACAAAAATCAAATAAAAATTAAAAACATGTAATTAACCCACATAATTAAAAATGATTTAAAGAGAATAATAATTCATACAAATTAAAAAATCTAGTTACGTACCTCATCGACCATCGCAACATTTGTATCATCCTTATTCTGTATCTTCTTCTTGATCATCCAACTCAATATTTGTATCAGCATCCGGTTAAGAAACATTGTTGAAAGGATTGATGATATCATCATCATCATCATCATTGTCATTTTCGAGCATATCTTCATCGATATCATCATCAAGAACTGGTGAATTGTCTTCGTCTTCTTCATCTTCTTCATCTTCTTCATCTTCTTCATCTTTCAACCCATATTATTCCTTCTCTAGCTCTTGTAACGTCACAATTTTGACGTAAAAAATTCCTAAGTGACCATTGGTATTTTGACTTGGTGAACATACTAAGGTGACCATTGGAGGGGAAAACCTAGTTTTCAAAACATTTCAATTGCGACATATATCTTCACAAACGTGGCAAGAGAGACGTTCTAGTGGAAAACGTGGCAAGAGAGACGTTAATGTGGCAAGAGAGACATTAATGTGGCAAGAGAGACGTCAACGTGGCAAGACCGACGTTATCGGGCAACATGATTTTTTTATTTATAAATTTCCTCTATTTTGCGACAATATGGACAATTTTGTCCATAATGCTGCAAATAAAACGTCAGAATTTTTACAATATGTACTAGTGATTCAATTCTTAGTTACAACACAGTTAAACCCTAATCACAGTACAATGCAATGATCAACCAAATCTAGCATCTAGCAACACTTAGCATGACGGAACATATCAAATCTAGCATATTCAAGAACTAAGCACATTCACATAGGTAATATCTAACATCCATATACATCATTTGCACAAATCATAAACAGATCTATCTATCTATATCAAAGCACTTAGCAAGTAAAGACATAAACACATCAATACATTGCACATAGCAGAGAAACACAACATATACGTGGTTCACCCCCACCCTAGGGCTATGTCCACCAACTCTTCTTCTTATTTATTATCTTCTTCAATAGGTTACATGCACAGAGCCTCAAAACCCTACTCCGCATAGGAAAGGAGATCTGCGCAGCCCACTAGATCCTCCTTCCTCGAGTAGATCTAAGCACATAGCCTTCCACTGCCTCTTAAAATGACTTTTACTTAGCTCTACAGGTTTCACACAGTATGCACATAGCACTTACAATCCTTCAATCACATAGATCTAGCACTTAGCCATTCGTAACTCTTCTCTTTTGTTACATTGCCTAGACATCTATTTATACTTTACAAAATACGACTAAACATGGGTAAATCCATGGGCCGACATCCCATACCCGTTACATAATCCTAAATCCCAAAAAGGACCCAAAAAGGGTTGAGATCCCATGATCTATGCTTCATCTTGCACTCCACCTTTGATAGGTTGTTGAAGTCCAAAAATAGGTCATACTTGACCAAGGATCTCCCAAAACTTGGTCAAGGGATAACAACATTTAATAGGTCTGTCCAGAAGTCATGTGTCCCTATTTTCATGTTAACCGTAGGTTGTTCAAATATCAAATAATCTTGGATCGGATGTGCCTGGTAAAAATCCCCACAAAATATCATGTCAATGTTTCCAAAGTATTTCGTGTGCACATGTTTTATGCTTCTTAGTCGGTTGTCAATGGAATACAAGAAGCGACTTCCAATCAAGGATTCTTCATCTATAAAGACAAGTTGGAGTTCATCATAAAGTGGAAGAAACTGTGACTTGTTAAATGACATTAAAAATGCAGAGTGGACTGTTGTTCCACCTGCATTATATGTATCTTTTTCTGTGTATGAAACTATTAGGCCCTTTGGTTTCATAGGATCAGAGAAATTGTTTGAATCATATACTTGTATAAGAATTTGGAACAGTGCTTTCATTGTGAATGTCTTTCTTGTTCCTTCTCTGCCTGTAAGGAACAAGTGCATAGGAGTGTCATGTTCAAGCATTTTTTAAGTGCAATGTCCTTAAGAATTATTTGCTATTCTCGATTCAACAGACGTCTTATTCCGTGTTATTCATTATTTTCAATAAGGAAAGGATGTTTTGTGACTTGAAAACCAAGATTGATATGTTTTTCACTGCAACCTACTGGAGGACGAGGCAAATTCACTTGCAAGTCATAGGACTCCCAGGGATTTCTAGTTGTTTTTCGGTTTGTGAATGTCTCATAAAGATTGGCAGGGTTTCCTAGCTCATTAACTGCAATTTATAGATCACCCTATGTTTGATTAACATTGTAAGTAAATCTAGCTTCATTGATTTCCACTATAGTCTCAGAGGCAACATATGCAACTTCCCATGTAGAGAAGTTATGTTTTAATGTCTCTTCATTTTCATCAAATGAAACATATAGAAGCAGTTTTCTCTACAATAGTTTTCATAGTTAGAATGTTTATTGTAATTGACAAACCGTATCACAGAGGGGTTTTTTCTTTTTGATATGGGCACACCTTTTTTTTTTTAATGTGATACGAATTATTCTAGGTAGATATGCCTAATAGGAGATGGACGCTGGAGGTAATAATTATTAATAGAGCGACATAGCACGTCTTCTGAATTGTCAGGATCTTGTTCTAGCAAAAATGGTGGTTTAAGCATAAATGTGTGTTTCTCAAGTGGATATGTGTTTATGAAGACACATTTTATTGAACTAGAATTGAGGGGAAGGGAAAGTGTAATGTGGACTTCTTGTTGAGAAGAAATTTGTTGAAGACTAAGAAATGTATTTCCAAGCGTACATATCATTTGTATGGCATCAATATGACTTCTTTCATGTTCTTTGTGTATTCTTCTGAATTCACTTGCCATAGATTTGTCAACCTTTTTCATATACGAGGTACAGTACGACGTCGTAGCATATGCATTAAGGAGGTATTGCACATCTATATTTTCATTCCACATAACTGGCATGTCCTTGGAGAAACTGTTGTTCCAAATATGGGAAAGTTTTCATTTAAGGAAAACTATTGGTTGTTTAAGCGTACATTGTATGGATTGGATGTACTCATCTTCTGATATATTTAGCTCTGTCAAGAAGTCATCGAAGCTCATCAACTCATCAAACTCTCCTTGTTTTAGAAATACGAACAAGGATTTAGATTTCTCAACAACAACATTGTCCTCTAAACTAAGTGGCTCTATGATTCGTGTTTCTCTCATTGGAGGCACGAGAAAGTTGTATATAATGTTTATGAAATTTGGCAAGTTCTGTATCCAAATGATCTGTGTTGCATGTTATGTATTTTTCCACAAATTGCTTGATATGTGAATTGTTGTTAGCTCCATAGACCGGTGCACCCTCTATCCACAAGAGTGTGTGGTCATGTTCATTCCCCTTATTCTGGAATTTAGTCACAAAAAAGTAGTCCGATATTTTTCTGAAAAAATGTTTCATCATGGCATATCAATTGTCTCAAAGCATTTATTCTATATCTATAGTAGTGAGTACATGTCACTCGATCTTTTCTTATGAGATAGTCAATGCCATTATTTTCCAGTGTATCGGTTTGTTTTTTATGTTTCCTATTCCTATGAAAGTTAGATATGGTAGCCACCAATGGATCCAAACAATGCTCTACACTTGTAAATGTGATGAAAACTATTGGTGGGCCCAATTTCCGGATCATTGCAAAAATAGTTTTCTTGTTTTGTTGCAAATAGTTAGGAGAGATGCGAATGTTTTTTAAATCTGTGTATCCAATATCAGATTTATGATTTTTTTCTAGGTTTACTTAGTACTTGACATCCTTGGCCAACAACTTTCTTCCTTGTAACTGGCCTTTTCTTATTCGGACCCACATGAAGACAACACTTGCTTTGTTATTATGCACATTGTTTTGAAAAACAAATTTGTTATGTGACATGAGAAGTCACCTCTTGAATGTAGCAACTCCCATCGAACTATTTTATGATAACTGAATTGTTTTGTAATGTCAGTGGGATGTGGATCTCCATAGAAGAGTGTCGGGAAGTTCATTTCGTCGACGAATCTGTCCTTGAATATTCTAAGTGGACGTTTCCCCTCAGCAGGTGCAATTTCAACAATCTTGTATTGCAAGTCATGAATGTATTGTGAATAAGTAAATCCATGCACCAATGTATCTGCAGGTGTTTCATTCTTTGATTCATCACTTGTATCAAATTCACTAGCAATTTCAAGAGTCTATGTAGAGTTGTCATCCTCTTCTCTAAGAACACTGTTCTAGTTCTCCATTATACAAATGTTATGTGCTTTGTACAGGGCCTTGGAACATAATTCCTTTAATGCTTTCATAACAACATGCACACACACTTTTTCTGTCTGATACACATTTTTGTATCGCAAGCGTCTTTTGAGAGCAACAACAATTGTCATTGTATCCCTAATGAATTGTGGAAAGGATTTTTGCACAACATCTAGCTGAACAAGCACATTAATAATTGATCTTGTTAAGCCCATCTGGGGTCATTTATATCCCGAGGGCCTGATTTGTGAAAATGCAATTCGTATAGAAACAAGTCTCTCTTCAAGTTCCTAAGTGCACTTACATATGGTAGTGGTGTATTACATCTTATTTGGTCAGGGGTTGAAAATTGTGGCATTTTTCCATTTTCAAGCGACCATTTGCATGGAAGACAAATTTTACCACTGGAAAATGTTTTATCATGTGTTTTCAAGTGGAGGTATTCTTCTTCCAAATCATGTGTGAAATACTTACTATTTTTTGTGAAATTCAATTGATCGCAAATTGCACATGGAATGGAAGGAGTGTCTTTGATTTGTTTCATGCAGGTCTATATTGCATCTTTCTTTCGCAGGGAAGTATGGGTAGAAAGTGTTTGCTGGTTTTCATTAGTAGTAGTGCACGGTGTTGCTTCTAGCCAACGAAATGTGATTTTTTTCTCCTGGACAGTTGCATGACCATTGTGGGATATGCGACTGTACCTATTTCTGTTGTGTTGTGCACAAACATTTTTTTTTTAATTGTGATATGTCAGTTTCTCTCTAAAAGGAAGCGTAGCAATGTATTGTTTTCTCTCACGCATGACCTTTTTCAAGTTGTGGTAACTTAGTCTACGTTTGTTGTTGAAGGGAAGGATGACCTGATGACAGTTGGCATGAATTTCACTCTGATTAAATATCATGCGATGCTTATGCACATTCTATGTGGTTTTACTAGCATTGACACTGGACACTAGAACGACATTATTTCCTATACCACTAATGATTTTTTCTCTCTCATGTATGAAAATTTTCAGGTTGTGATAACTTTGTCTACGTTTTTTGTTTAAGCCCTGTATGGCCTTATCACATCTAGGAGGAGTTTCTTTATCATTAAAAAGCATGCAAAACATATGCATATTCGATGCAGTTTGGGTGGCATGGACATTGAACCCTGAACCAATGATATGTCCAAGCAAAGGTTGATAATAGATATGTGTCGTATTTTTTTTCAATGAGAGGATGTCAATTGTTCGATTGTAATTTGAATCAATGGAACATGAATGCACAGTGCCAGCTAGTAGGGCTGACCAGACCTAGATATTTACTCTGAATATGATAGATAACTATTGCAAACATAATCTACAACCCTCCACATTTCCTTTTTCATATGGCAACACCATGTTTACAAGGTATTCTTGCCAACTTGAAATTGCCGACATATTTTCTAGGAGATATGGCGAAAGGTGTTGATGCAAGCAGCTAAAATCCTGTGGGATGCCACCTATAATTTCATTGCAAAAGGAATGTACAATGTAAAGCCACAACGAATGCACGTCTAACTCTTCCACTACCAAACAAAAAATTGCATTGAACAAACTATCTCCACAACTAGATACAACATTTGTTGCTATCTACAAACCATGGCAGTCTACGTGATGCATAATCTGTTTCCACTGTGATTCAATGTATTTGCGAATGAGGGACAAGTAAATATGAGGTCCTCCAAGATTTCATATCGACAATTTTATGTATAGTAGTGGTTCATAATGACCACTGACAACATTGGCATCATGGAACAATATGCAATATGGATTGTTAGATACAGTTTTGTTGAATAGTAGATATCTTGTTTTTCTTGTTAATGACCATATTCCAATTGATATATTGAGCCACTTAGAAAACCACCATATAAAAAATGTATCTCCCCAAAGTCCCCTCTCATGTGCAGGAAAAATTGGAGATGAAGATAACCATATCTTTGAAAAATACGTAGCGACGTCATGTATTCCATGCAACTGCCGAAGAAAAACAGTTTCCAGTTCGTATTCATATGACTCCAATGCTTGAGCGTCACCATTTTTTAAACATCCCAAGAAATAATCTATCAATCCATTGTGCAGGTCGGTTGAGGAATAACGAAAATGCAGTAGAACCTAAAATACATCGAAAAGGCAATATCCTACAGTATACGAGAATGCATCGAATCTAAAAATCCCATTGCTATGCAATATCTCGTCAATGTTGTCATGTATAATGGAGTGTGTATCTATTTCATACGACTCAACATCTATTACTTGTTTCATCTCTTGAAATGTGATTTTCAAGTTGTTTCTTAGCTACTTTCAGTTTGTATGAAAATAGAGAAAAAGGGAAAAAAAGAATAAAATGAAAAAAAAAGTAAAATAGAAAACTACAAGTGTGGAATTGCGTACCAATCCTGGTATGTATCCTTCAACCTTATTCTTGTCAAATTCAATTCCCCCTAGTCGCCACAACAGATGACAAGAAAACAAACCTACACTGAAAAGTGAACCAAATAGAAGAAACACCACAAATAAATAACACTATAAATTTGTTGAGCACAAAGACCGATTTGAACCTATTCATGGTGTGCATCCTACAAGCTTCTCAGAGGTAGATTTTTTTTTTCAAAATAGAAAGGACGGGACAAAGGCAACAAGTGGAGGCAGTTTTTTGACCCAGAGAATAAAAGCATTCCTTGCCTCTACACCCGAACGGATGGTTCCCGCTTGTGACAACTTCAATTTCATTTTCTAAACCCCTTTGCATTGAAGTTTTTGAAATAGTTATGGCACAATATGCAGGACGTGGCAACATGGTTTCTAGGAACAGAAAATAAAACCACACAAAAGGTTGTTCTGCAACAAAATTTCGAGGCAGGGAATCCTACCATTGAAAAATCTTATGTGCAAGGTGGAAAACACCAAGTAGAAAAAAAGGAATAGCAACGAAACGATGGCACGAAAAATTAATTGTCCACAAGGGATGACAAGTGCTTATCCCCAAAAAGTGCAAACCGCAAAAACAGGTCCAACAACTTGCAAAGTTGAAGAACAACAAACCAGTGAAAAACCACGAAGAGGTCCAACTGCAACTGCAGGACCTCAACTTTGCAAAATTGAATCAAACAAGAACAAGAAGCATGGAATGAACCAATGAACAAGCATCAACCATTGAACCAATGATGCCGATGGAGAACAATTTTGCAAAATTTCACTGCAAACAACATTATAAAAAAAATGGAACAGAATTGTATTGCAACACATATGTACAATAAACATTTAAGGCTACGAGACCTGTTAGGTAAACGCTTAAGACTGTCATAATCGTCGAAGGGCGTCGCCCTGTGAAAACATTTAATAAAGAATGTACCGTGGCAGGCCTGTTTACGTACGCAATAATGACAAAGACTCTCAAAGCACGCAACAATAAAGAAAAAATCACACATAGTAATATTAGTATAATAATAATAATAATAATATACTATCCATGTGCAATACTAATAATAAGACCTCAAATCAGATCGCTTCGAAAAGTAGAGAATCTATTTGAAGGACAAACTTTAGATATGATAGCATATCAAACATTGGGATAAATTTAGCTAGTAGAAAGTGCTAAGACAAACATTCGAACTAATGCTAGCATTAATCCACCTTCAAGCAATGCACACGAAAATATATGATTAAAAAAGACTGTATATGATCAAAAAGTTTGGATATGCCAACATATAAAACATTGGGAATAATGAAGACAACAATAAGACCTCCAATCCTTTATCCAATCGGATCATGACATATACGATACTTTTTATTATATAAAAATTTTCTGTTTTTAGTTACCTAGTTCCAATAATAAATATTATGCAAATATTTGTGGTCAAAGGAGAAACTAATATGAAGTCAATGAATTATCGATTGCTATAGTCCCTCTATACCTATGGAAGGGACTAATAATAGTAGAATGTTACAAAGCATTAAACAATCTATATTCAAGAGCATAAGGAAAAACTCCAACATTATATCCTCATCCAAACCTTCATGCAATTCATAAAAGCATTCATAAGTTCATAACCTTTGAAACATCAAAGCCAACATCAACTTTTAAAAGGAGCCAAGTCAAGAAGTAAAAATGTAGTGACATAGCTCATGTAATAAAATTAAAAAGGGAAATATTGAAGTATAAGTTCTTTGTGCTAGTTGAGGCCTCAATAGTAACCAAAAAGTGATTTAAAATAATAAAATAAAAATTCAGTAATGTGGCAAGTGGGGTTACGCATAAGGGAATTTATATGGTTCATAAGCAATGCAAACTAATTATTTTAAATATTATTTTCTATTTAACCACATAGTGATGTGCCATGTATAAAGATTCACTAGGGAAGTTATAGGTTTAGGGTGCACTGTGTAATAATTTTTTAAATATAATATGTGTTACAAACACAAAATTTGAATGTGGTTTAGTATTTTTTTAATTTAATCTTATTGTGGTGTGCTTAGTATGATCACTAAGATTCATTGTGCGTATATGACTATGGGGCATCGATAAATGATTTTTTCTATACTTATTAACCTTAATGTGTTGATTATGGTATTGTGTGAATTGGTGCATTGGAAGGCACAAAACACACCACAAACTAAATTTTTTAAAATAATATTTAAAAAAAATGGATATTTTATTTAACACTAAATTAGAGCACTATGTACCAATATGCATTGGTGTTGTTGTATGTGCTACTGAGCATTAGGGTATTTATTTGTCTCCTACACACTATGTGGCATTTTTTTTTAAATATAATGTTTTACAAAATTTGAGTGTGGGAGGACATTTTTTGAATTGCTATGTGTAGTTCATTTAGATATATAAGCGCACTGGTGCATATGTTATAATAGAGCATCGGTGTTCGTGAGCATTTTAAGGCACAATGAAAAGGACCTCCACTAAAACCTCAATGCAACCACCTTTACATAGATATGAAGAGAACAGAGGATTGCTTCTGCAAAATACAACTTTCCTTGTAGTGCAACATTCTTCTTCTCAAAATATAAAGATTTTGGATGGACAAAATTGTAATTTTTATATCTAACAAAATTTGTGTTTCTCTCTTTCACCAATCCTTCATGTTAACACTACACATGCACATATAGATGTAGATAGCCCACAATAACAATTTTTTTCCATTATTTTAAATCATAATCAATTGTGTAATTGACATTATTTTTCCTATGAGAAATATCTAAACTCTTGATGAAAAAATTCCTGAATTGGCAAATAAAATCCATGACACTTGGTGGAGTTATTGGGCTTGGAAATTCTATAGACTAGTCTTATCCATATTTTTTTCCATATAAATAATTGCTTTTAATGTCCATCTAGGATGGGGAATATGGTCAATAAAGAGATGCGGTGTTGGGCATTTCCTACTAATTGGTCTACAAGATTTACAACATAGTGGAAATCTCTACTAGAACCCAGAAAAACATTTTTTCATGGTAGACATTGTACCAAGTCCATGCTACTAAATATGAGTTATGTAAAATGGGAAGCATGTGCTCTTTTACATATTTTCATGACCATCAATAAATATTATAGGTTTATATACACAAAAAACTATCTATTCCCTACTTTTAGAGAATTTATGACTACTTTGTTCATTCTGGGTGTTCGTTTCCTAGTAATCTAATGTGCCATTAGGAATAAGTATTCTCAATAGAGATTAACATAGTTCCTAGTTCTTCTCTTTGACATTGATCATGTATTTGTGCCATTAGGAATAAGTATTCTCAATAGAGATTAACATAGTTCCTAGTGCTTCTCTTTGACATTGATCATGTATTTGATAGTGCAACTAGACAAATGCATTTCAATATACATGACACATTTAGTATTAACCGTGATTTGTTGAATTCCATTATAGTTTGTAGTATAAAACCAAAAGTATTAATTATCCTGGCATTATAGAGAAACAAATGGGTAGGTTTACTCAATATGGGTAGGTAGGGTTTACTCAACATTGAGTATAGTTTACTTAATATTAAGTGGGTTTATGTTGGACACACCTACCACACTTAGAATGGGGGGTGAATGAGCGTGGGGCTCTTTTTACAAAAACTTCCCTCTTACACAAAACTCATTAGTTAACATTAAACTTTTACTCATTACTCATTGTTGTCATTTATAACCAGTTAGATGTGAACATATATCAGCAACATAGATCATCAATAAGTCATCACCACAAGGAACACAAAGAACACAAGATGTATGTACAATTTTCTTTTTATTATGGACTACAATCCTTGGGGTTTTTCAACAACAACTGAATAGAGTACAACTCTACAAGAGCACCAACTCTATAATGCAAGACTCAACTTACACCCTCAACACCAACTAAGATGAGGCAACAATCATCAACAAATATCAATATGCAACATGTACGTGACCTATCAGTAGTGCATACTGCGTGTGTATGCGCTCTGGCTCACTACAACCCACGTATGTATGGGGCCAGTATAAAATGCAACATGTGTATCCTTATGAGAAACTAGAGTTTTTCTTTTCTCATCACACTCTCAAATCCTCTGCAACCTGTAAGAAAAAATTATTATGTCTTCCACTGTCCAAACTGACCACAACACATCCAAGCTCTCCAATAGCTTACTCATGCTCCACAACCAATCAATATGAATGCTAACTCAATAATGTATAAGAAACTAGTATACCATAGAAATCATATCACAATTGAACCACAAGAGTACTACTCACTCCATCAACCAGCATAAACCACATCACAACAACCAGACCAAGAATTCCCTAAGAATTCACAACACAACAAGCAATACTATCCATCAAGACAATAATGTAACCATACCAGTGTCTCGATGATAGATTTGAGCCCATAGAATGCAGATCTGGAACCTGCTTCAGTCTTCAACAACTAGTCATCAACTCAAACACAAATATCCATGATTTTATCCACTATGCGTGCCATGTCCTCATATAGCCTACGTATGTACATGCCCTAGCCCATTATAACCTCCGTACACATCATAAACTAGGGTTTCTGAAACTTCGAGTCTTTTTCTGTCAAGATCTTTGATATTGTCGAAAATTTGATGCGTCCATGAGATCCTCCTCATGCTCTCTTTCTCATAATATATCTTCAAGCATGCTCAAGAGATCCACACCAAAGATGCTCTCACAAGAAGCTCTCACAATAATCTCTCCATCAACACTCCAAAAGATAATCTCACAAGAAGATCTCCATTGATCCACAAAAAGGACATCTTATAAGAGACCATTTCTATCTTATTTATACTTTCTTCCTCTAGGTCACTTAACCCATTTCTAGGTAACTTAACCTATTTTCCTTATTTTAGGGTTAACCACTTTCCATAAATAGAAAGTTCACCAATCTTTATCATTTAAATATTCCTTCTTGATTTTGTCACTTTTCTTTATTATTTAAATAATCCACCTTGACTTTGTCACTTTAATTTATCATTTAAATAATGATTTCTTCTTTTAAGGCACTTTGAATTCTTTTGACCTTATGGGGCTTGAAGCCATCATATGGGTGTCCTTCGACTTCGTGGGGCCATAACTCTCAAACCGTGAGGAGTTATGTGACATTCCACATACCATCGGAAATGACATGACAAACACTATCCATCTAGGATAGTTTCACCAACAAAATCATTAATCTTCCTCTCTTTATTCCACATACAAGAATGGGTACTCTCAACCATAACTCAACGGCAAAGTGTCTTCCTATGAGGGATTTCACCATAAGGGGACCACTTTGGATTTCATCCATTTGTACCATGACAAGAGAATAATGGGTCATCTTTTCATTAAAAAAACTATGCATCATATATAAAAGAATCCATCTTCATCATGTATCAATGACAACTCATTGATCCATCTTCATCTACGCATCATATCAGTGATAACATCTTAAATTGATTGGTTTCCACTTGACATCTATCATTTTCATCAAGGACAATACATATACATTGTTCATCAATCATCAATCAATCAAGCCTATCAATCAATCCATTGACATCAATCAATCATTTAATCACTTGAAATCAATCCTTTGAAATCAATCAATCAAACCATTGGCATCAATGACAACATGCTCCAACAATCTCCCCCTTTGGCATTGATGGCAATACCAACATTGATTTCAACATGTAGAGAATTCATGCTCTATATCTATAGTCATCAATCATATCAATGTGACTATCTTTCCACATAATTTATGACTATCTCTCCCCATTAAACATCAATCACATCAATGTGACTATCTCTCCCCCTTTGACATCAATGACAAAGGGTCTTCTCTCCTTGGGGATACTCCCCCTACTTGAACTCTCCTTCGGGCTTCTCCCCCTGTCCGAATACCTTTGATCTTCCTCTGAATAATATCTCCCCTTTTGAACAAGGGATATCACTCTGATGTAATGCTGAAGATACATCCCTCATACTCCCCTTGTGACCATCGCTCCCCTTGGAATAATGCCTATATGCTCTTTCTTCAAATATAGGTCTCTTTTCTAGGTATGCATGTGATAAATATCTCCTCCTAGAATCATGGGAATAAGAGTGATTCCCCCTATGGGTATGTCTCCCCTATCTTCAACCGGATCATAGATCAACCATTCTCTTTATGATGATCCTTGAACCTATTTATGCATCAAACTTATGCCATACCATACATCATGAAACAAAAGATATGTCAACAATAAAATAGAGAATCATCAACCAAGTACATCATGTACCAAAATGTGCCCACAATGCACAAAACCCATGTACATCAATACCATACAATGTGCCATAAGATATCATCCATGGAATGTATCAACCATGTGCAGATACCAATATGCCAACCATGTGCATCCACCAATATGCCAAACAAGTTTCATATCATTCATGATATGTCTCCATCATGAACCAAGTACCATAACCATGTATCAAAAAAATACCAATTGTTGTGCTAATCAAGTAATACCAATCAAGCATATGCCATATATGAGTGTACCAAACATCACCATGCATCAATACCACAAAATGATGAATCCCATATTTGTATGCAAAATCCTCCATAAAACATGTGTCAATCAAACTGCTAGTAGGTGCCTCTACCAATGTACCAATCATGCATAAGCTATAGATCAAGCCATGACTCATCAATGATGTATAATATGATCACTTCATAAACTCACCAAATTCATGTCCCAATATGTAACCCATCCATAAGCCAAAAGCATGTATCAGGTTTTTGAATAAGTAAGCTTCTAATCAAGATACATTACATGAACAAGGTGCCATAACTCCATTGTTATAACCAACAAAAATGTATCAATCCATACTTATAGGTTAGTGACATGCACTCAAGATTTTATTTTACATAATCCAAAAGGTGAACATTTAACCCTGCAACAAACAATGTTAGAACCTACAACAAACTATGTCATCCCTTGCATCATAGAGTTATATCATTACATCAAGCTGCAAACCATGTGCATTTCCTTTTTCCCAAAGCTTTTCCACATATACGTGTCTTGTTGCACAACAGAGCGCGTATGTACGTGACCTATTCAAGGTCATCCCGTGTATGTATGCAACTGATACCACTTCCACCTGCGTATTCCTCAATAGATAACACAATTGAACTCCCCTTCAATAATTCATTATGATCTGGCTGCTTTGTCTTCTTCACCCACTTTTGTAGATGTCCCTACTCCTCAGAACTTGATCTCTGATCATCCATATTTTCAAATATGTCTTCCTTTATTACTTCATTCCTTCTTCTAGCCATGCTATTTGAAGTCCTCATCATGGACTGTGTTCTTGTGTTCCAACAGTCCTGGGATTTGTGGCCAAATCCACTACAGCTATAGAATCTAATGGTGTTACAGTGAACAACAATGTGTCCTACTTGATCACATATCCAATACCTCGTGGTGTTATAAAATCTTCCATTATATCTCCTTTCATAAGATCTACATTCAAAAGCTTTGTGACCATATCCATTACATGAATAACAATGCCCATGAAAAATACTTTCATACCTTTGCTTTGGTGTCCCAAGAACAAACTCTTTATATCTTCCTTGCTTTGTTCTTTTGAAATTTTGTTTTCCTTGTGTAGATGGTTGTTTTGCAGCATTTCCTTCCTTCTTTGATGGACTTACCTCATGCTTCTTTGAGGTGCTTTCTTCAACATTTGTAGCTTCCTTTTTGTATCCAAGACTTGATTTATCATATGGTTATCTTTGACTTTCCAAGATCTCATCCAAGATTAGTGAGTTATTCAAGAATTTATTTGACTTCTCCACTTTCTTTCTAAGATCAACAATTTCATCTTCTAACTTACAACATGACTCTTCATTTTCTTTTATTTGATTCTTCAATAGTTCCTCTATCCTTTTGGATTCTTCAATTTGGGTATTGAGATGGACAATAGTTTCAAAGCTTTTTCTAATCTCATCATCTACATTCATATCTTATTTTCCATTCTTTAGTCTTGTGATCTCTTCTTCCTTTTCTTCTAATTGAGTCTTATTGCTCTCTTCTTGTTCTATGAGCATTTCCTTTAACTTCAAGATGTGCCTTTGATTCCTCCTAAGAAACTTCTTAGTGTTATCTGAAAGATAATTATAGTTTGTATAAAAATTATCACTACTATATCTATATAAACCCTCTTCAACTTCCTTTTGAAGTTCTAATATATTTTCTGCTATTATTTCCATGGGATAACTACCATCAAACTTTACACAAACTGTTTCTAGATCTTTTTCTTCACTTGAGAAAAATTCAACATCATCACATTTTGAATCATTGCAATCAAGGGTCTTTGAGGGTTCTTTACCTTTATTTGAAGTATCTTCAAGATCTTCCTTTTTGCCAACATTATCTCATGATTCTTTGCCTTCATTTGAAATGTCTTCAAGATCTTCATTTGTGCTAACATCATCACTTGATTCTTTGTCTTCATTTGAAATGTTTTCAAGATCACATTTATAAATAATGCATTCAAGAGTTTTTGGAGATTCTTTACCTTTAATGATCTTGATGAAGTGGTCTTCAACATCTTCTTTCTTGTTTTGACACGTCTCCTCTAAGTTTAGCCATAGATCCTTGGCAGAAGTGCATTGTCCTATGTTCTCTTTGATAGGGCTTGAGAGTCCACTAAGAATGGTCTTGAGAGCCAATGCATCATTCTTCTTTCCTTCCCTTTGAGCTTCAAACATTGACTTGTTCTTCAAAGGAACTGATCCACCAATGGTTTTCTTCCAAATTGTTGCTCCCACTGTCTTCAAATGTAATCTGATCTCTATTCTCCAAGTAGAATAGTTTTTTTCATCAAGGATTGGAACTTCATCATCCATTTGTGTGTCTTTGTATCTCCTTCAAGCTTGTTAAGGCTTGTAGTGAAGGCCCTCTCTGATACCAATTGTTGGACACACCTACCACAGTTAGATGTGAACATATATCAACAACATAGATCATCAATAGGTCATCACCACAAGAAACACAAAGACCACAAGATGTATGTACAATTTTCTTTTTATTACGGACTACAATCCTTAGGGTTTTTCAGCAACAACTCTACAAGAGCACCAGCTCTATAATGCAAGACTAAATTTACACCCTCAACACCAACTAAGATGAGACAACAATCCTCAACATATATCAATCTACAATAGGTATGCGACCTATCAGTAGTGCAGCCTGCATGTGTACGTGCTCTGGTTGACTACAACCCATGTATGTACGCTGCCAGTCTACAATGCAACATGCGTATACTTCTGAGCAACTAGGGTTTTTATTTTCTCATCACACTCTCAGATCCTCTGCAACCTGCAAGAAGAATTTCTTTTGTCTTCCATTGTCCAAACTGACCAAAACACATCTAATCTCTCCAATAGCTTACTCATGCTCCACAACCAATCAATATGAATGCTAACTCAATAATGTATGAGAAACTAGTATACCATAGCAATCATATCACAACTAAACCACAAGAGTACTGCTCACTCCATCAACCAGCATAAACCCCATCATAGCAGCCATACCAAGAATGCCCTAAGAATTCACAAAACAACAAGCAATATTATCCATCAAGACAATAATGTAACCATACCAGTGTCTCAGTGATAGATCTAAGCCCATACAATGCAGATCTGGAACTCCCTTCAGTCTTCAACAACCAATCATCAGCTCAAACACAAATCTCCATGATTTTATCCACTGTACGTGCTCTGTCCTCATACAACCCACGTATATATGCGCCCTGGCCCATTACAGCCCGCATACACATCAAAAACTAGGGTTTCTGAAACTTTGAGACTTTTTCCGTCAAGATCTCTGATATTGCCGAAACTTTGATGCATCCATGAGATCCTCCTCATGCTCTCTTTCTCATAATAGATCTTCAATCATGCTCAAGAGATCCACACCAAATATGCTCTCACAAGAAGCTCTCCATCAACACTCCAAAATATAATCTCACAAGAAGCTCTCCATTAATCCACAAAAATGATATCTTACAAGAGACCATTTCTATCTTATTTATACTTTCATCCTCTACGTCACTTAACCCATTTCTAGGTCACTTAACCTATTTTCCTTATTTTAGGGTTAACCACTTTCCATAAATAGAAAGTTCTCCAATCTTTATCATTTAAATATTCCTTCTTGATTTTGTCACTTTTCTTTATTATTTAAATAATCCACCTTGACTTTGTCACTTTACTTTATCATTTAAATAATGATTTATTCTTTTAAGACACTTTGACTTCTTTTGACCTTATGGGGCTTCAAGCTATCATATGGGGGTCCTTCAACTTCGTAGGGTCATAACTCTCAAACCGTGAGGAGTTATGTGACATTCCACATACCACTGGAAATGACATGACAATCCCCATCCATCTAGGATAGCTTCACCAAAAAAATAACTAATTTTCTTCTCTTTATTCCACATACAAGGATGGGTTCTCTCAACCATAACTCAACTGCAAAGTGTCTTCCTGTGACGGATTTCACCATAAGGGGACCACTTTGGAGTTCATCCATTTGTACCATGACAAGCGAATAATGGGTCATCTTTGAATCAAGCAAACTATGCATCATATATCAAAGAATCCATCTTCATCATGTATCAATGACAACTCATTGATCCATCTTCATCTATGCATCATATCAATGATAACATCTTCAATTGATTGGTTTCCACTTGACATCTATCATTCTCATCAAGGACAATACATATACATTGTTCATCAATCATCAATCAATCAATCCATTGACATCAATCAATCATTTAATCACTTGACATCAATCATTTGACATCAATCAATCAAAACATTGACATCAATGACAACATGATCCAACAGTTTATTCATAAATATAAATAATGCCAATAAATAATTCACCAAAAAATTTGAGAATTCACCAATTACCTACAAATGCAAATTTCTTATATGGAATTTAGCAATAATGAATCTTGGAAATCCTTGATTTCTATATGATAAAAACTCGATTTTTATCTGTGGAACTAAATTCCTTCTATCAAAATGTAACAAATATGATAAATTTTCTTTTCATGTAACATTGAGAAAGTCTCACTTCATACGACGATGAAAAAATCTCACTTTCACACAACTTTTCTAACATGTTGCAATCAATTTATTTATTGTTTAAAGTGATCTATACCATTCACATAATACTATTCATTGTACTAAGTGAAGTTAAATCTATACCATTCACAAAACACTATCCCATGGTTTAATTCATGTAATGTTAAAAAAAACTATAGCTCATTAAAGTACCTCATAAGGACTATTGATATGGAAGTGCTCTTTTTTTAATATTGAATAAGCCCAAGCACATTTAAATATTTCTTTTAATGAAGATACTAATGTGATAAGAAAATCCCATCTTTCATAAACGTAGTTTCACATTACTTTATGACAAGCAAGCTCACAGATCATCAACGCTATATTTCTTTTTCTCCTAATGATATATTTATAAGTTAAATTTGAGTTCTTTGCATTGCCATAAATATTCATTTTTTGTTTCTATTAAGAGGAAAAAAAACTAATCATCGTATTGGTGGTTAGCCATTTTCAATATAATTAAGACAATACTCCATCAACTTTAAATTTTCCTTGACTTCGTTTAATAAGACTATTTTGGTAAAAATGATTGGTTCTTTGTTAAAAAAATATTTTCCAAAAACAATGAAATTTTAGTAAATTCAGTAATTACCTAAAAAAATTTAAAATTTTAGTATAATCCAACTCCTAAGACTACATACTATGATAGTATGCTTGTTGACCTTATTCAAAATTATCATTACATTTCACTATAGTATAAAAACTTACATATAGTATCCTTCAAGATTATATGAATTACTTTAATGGTTTTTCATGCCATATGTTTAGTGAAATATTTTGATCTAAATATTTTAGAAATGCATAAAATCAAATAAACAATTTCTTCTCGAATGTTTTTATTATTTTATATTAAATTTAATATATTGAAACAACATAATATAACACTTATCTACTACATAATGAAATCATTAATGTGAAACAAAATACTTGAAAAGAAAATAAAGGTTACATATATCTTTTGCAAATCTAATGACTTTGATATGCCAGACTTTCACTACATGAGAGGTTCAGAAGACCATTTTAAACCAACACCACATTGTGAGAGTGGTTTTATAGAACCCGCTATTGATAATAAAAAAATTGATCATCTAGATTTTCCTTTTTTGAAATAACAAAAAAATGTTCAATATCAGAAGGATATTTTGAATTATTATCAACTCATTTTGTAGTCTTTAGTCTCAACTTCATCACACATTCTTCATATTCAAAATCTGAGTTTGTATGTTAAGCTAATATGGAGTGGAAGAAATTAGATCAAGGGCTAAGATTAACTCGTGAGTTAAATGAATGACTGTTGAGCGATGAATTTATGGAAGCCATAACTTGAGATCAGAGAATTGGATTTGGGAAAACCATACCTCGTTGGAAAGGTAATTCAATGAGGAAGATGATGAAGTAGGTTTCAAGGGATGAAATTGGCCATGTTGTTATTATAAATTGAAAGAATAGTCAAATTTATTTTTATGATTTGAGGATAGATTTGCTTGGAACCCCAACTTCCCAAGGTCATATCTTGAGTTCCATAACTCCAAATTTCTCTAAGGAGGACTTGTTGAAAATATGAGATGATGAATATTGAATTTAGAATATTTTCCATGGTTGAAATGGAAAGTATCTTACTCACAAAATTCAAATGCAATCCTCTTTTGTTAAAGGAAGTCAAATTGAAAAAAATGAAAATAAACTTTATTAAAGGAATAAGTGGGCCCTATTTGGATACACGAAGTTCAATGACAAAATTCATTAATGAGAATCAAATGAAATATTAATTAAAGGTGTTTTACTCCAAAAACGAATCATAGAAAGAACTAGAAAGACAAACCTTAACTACTTCAAGAACATTGAGAGCATATTTTAAAAGGGAAAGACAAGGCATTATCAAGGGGTTGGAAGTCAAAAGTTTCTACAGTGGTAAAGAGTCTACAAGAAGCAAAGTTCTATCTCTCCAAGATTCATTGGACTGGCCTGCTAAAGCTTGTCTCTCTACATCGTCTTGTTTACATTTCTTTCCATCAAATCTTTCATGTATTGTTAGACAAAAATGAAGATTTAGGTTTGAGGAGTTCTTCCTCAAAATTCTTCAGTCATCTTGTAAAATTTTATGTCTAGAGGAACAAGATCCCTCCTTGTATAAAGGAAATTGCCATAATTACAGTTTATCAATTTTTCATTGAGATTCTTGAGGCTGTTGAGACAACTTTCTTTTTTCTAACAATGTTAAATTTGTCACATGCGGGATATTGTTATTTATTCATCCACAAAGAGTTGTTTCAGGGAATAACTTTAATGATCTTTCAAAACTTGATATTTTGAGCATGATATGTTAAAGTGTGTCTATCATATTCTTTACTGAGTTTTAATGATGCACTCTTAAAACGTTCTTTGATGACATGTCCTTCCTTGTTTTTTAATGTCTTCATCTTGCAAAAGTAATAGCAGATTCCAAGTTTAGTATATCTGACAAGAAAGAAAGAATGTTTGTTGAATGGAGACTCCAAAACCTTATAGACACAAATCTCTCTTAACACACTTTATCTTATCTTTTCTTTAAATGATCTGATGTATATTTGTATAATTATATATAAGGGTTGTACATTTGTATATATAATATTTCTTGGAAGATATTTCAGGGTTTTCTCTTTAGCATTCATCATTTACATTCATTGTAAAACCATACAAATAATCTTCCAATCTTTCAACCAAAAAGGAGTACCACCTCTCTAAAAACGAAGGGGGATTTATATCCTTGTGAGATTGACCTTAAAACCTTAAACCAATCTTTTAGATCAACACATTATAAATTATTACTATTATTCATTTTTAATGCAATAAAAGCTTTAAAATTTATAGAATCACAAAGTTTTTTTTTTTAATCAACTACTTAATTTGAATATTTTATATCATTTAAATTATATTCTAAATATATAATCATAATATAATATAAAATAAATAAATTATAATATTGATATTTATTTTAGTATAAAAATATTAAAAAAAAATCAAATTATTAAACTGTAATATTATGATATATCATATTATAATATATTAAAAAATATATTAATAAAATAAAAATATTAAATAAAAATCAAATTGTTAAATTCTACTACTATGATATATCATATTATAATATATGATTATGATTAATGTAACAACACAAAATTATTTTCACCTTTTCATGTCTATATCTTATAATTTCTTCAACCATGTCCAATGATACTTTCTCATATCTAAGTTTAATAATTTCTTAAAGTACAATTTGTTTAATTTAATTATTTTTAGAATTACATATAATTGATTTAATATTTAGAATATTTGTTACTTTTAATTTAAGTATGGATTTAATTTAATTTTTATAAGTAGAATTAGTTTTTTTTTGTTTGTTAATTTGTGCGGGACTGTTGGCTACGCGCACCCGGCCTGAGCCACACCAACCCTTAACATGGTTGGATTTTTTGTCCCCGCAGTTTTCAAACCGGTAACATCACGGAGTGACTTAACAACACACTCCTTGTCCTACACCTCTAAAACATAAGTAGAATTAGTTTTACCATTAAAACATAAATATATTTAAATTAACATTTTATTTAGTTTAATTATTTTTAAAATTCAATATAATTAATTTAATAATTAAAATATTTCTTACTTATAATTCAAGTATGGATTTAGTCTAATCTTCATAAGTAGTAAATAAAAAGAAAAAATAATAAAAAAACTAAATCCCAAATTTTATACATCTTAAATAATAAAATTAAAACATATTTATATTAATTTATTTTATTAAAAATAAATAAAAAATAAAATCTAAATCACAATTTCTATTAAATTGGACTAGTATTCTTGGTAATTCACGGACAATCTACAGCGATGAGATATTTCCCTGGATATTACACGTACAAAGATATATATAGATGAACTCACCGACAATGTCTAGAGCGATGAGATGTTCTCTAGTCGATGAATATATATGTTCAATGAATATATACGATGGTATATACTTCAATGAATATATACGATGGTATATGTTTAATGAATATATACGATGGTATATATGTTCAATGAGATGTTCTCTAGTGAATGAGTATATATGTTCGATGAATATATACGATGGTATATATACATTAGATGTGTACGTGTTACCTAGCATATGTTTTATAATGCTGCATAGTGCATATTGTTGACAATAACAGGTACCGAGTATCTAATTTTGTAAGTCAACTTGCAGATTTTCATATATAAATATTCCTGGATTCGATAGACTACGTAATCTTCCACGTCAACCTGAAAATTTTATATTTCTTTGATTTATATATTTCCATTTTTAAAAGAATTTGCGATTAGCGATTGAATATTTGGAATTTGGGCGCAGGCAATGGCCTGGAGTCACGTTCGATTACTTAGAGATAAATTAACGTCAATACTCCAAGTTAGAGATTGATGGGGTTAAAAAATTCTGGAAAGGCGGGTCAAAGAAGAGTGGCGTGCTGTATACTTTAGGAGCTTTGATTTGAAGTGGTTTTTGTCTTCGCAGCTAAACCATTTGCATTGGTTTGTAGCTTTTTTTTTCTCTTTATTAATGAGTGGAGTGTTCACTTTAAGTATTGGACGTTTCAAAAACTTCACACAGTCGAGTGGATTAATGAATAGAGTGTTCACTTTAAACATTGGACATCTCAAAAACTCCACACAGTCTGTATCCAAAAGTATTTTTACAAAATCATATTTTTTTTAATAAAAAAAATAAAATAATTAATATTTTATAATAAAAATTTTAAATTATGTCCCCGGGGTGTAGAACAGTTGGTGATGGAGTGTGTTGTTAAGCCACTCCGTGTTGTTAAAGTCACCGGTTCGAAACCTACGAGGACAAAAAATCCAACCATGTGTCGCGGCTTCTCAAGCCACAGGTTAATCGCTTAGCCAACAGATCCCGCATAAATTAACAAACAAAAATAAAATAACATTTTTAAATTCTAATATAATCATCTATTTAGTTTTATTCAGATAAAGATATTTAAGCGATTTCCATCCAACACAGCTAACCATTTGGATTCGTCCATATTATTCTACTTAATGAATTTACAATTATAAATATAATATTTTAATAAAAATATAGAATAATTTATCTTTAATAATTAAAAATCTGTTTTGTAGTTATTTCTTTTTAGTAATAATTTTCTAAATACCTAAAATTATATTTAGCAATAAAACACAAGTATATTTAGATTAAGATTTGGTTTTTAGTTTAATTATTTTTAAAATTATATATAGTTGTTTTAATGGTTAAAATATTAATATTTATAATTTAAGTATAGATTTAATATAATTTTGGTAACTAACCAATAAAAAGAGAAAATGAGAAAAACTAAATAATTTTTTTTATAGATATTAAAAAATTAAGATTAAAATAAATTTATGTTAATTTATTTTAATGTTAAAGAGAATAAAAAAAAAACTAAATCACAATTTTTGTAAATTAAAAAAAAATGAAACTAAAATAAATTTACACTAAATTTATGTTAATTTATTTTAAAGTTAAAAAAGAAAAAATAAAAACTAAATCACAATTTTTGTAAATTAAAAAAAATAAAACTAAAATAAATTTACATTGTTTTATTTTATTTAATTTTTACATGAGATGATACTTGTCACCCATATCGAAGATCAGTACATCAACTTAGGTCTTGTTGACATCACATCACCCTTTGAATGAAGGGAGGGCATGACTTTGGAGAAGTTTTTTGTGAACGGATTGTGTAACTAGTGGATCCAATTATAATCAGTTAGTTTAACTTTTTGAAAGATGTTATATATACGAGCATATTCATAGAAGTGAGAGTGCAAGGTGTGTAGAGTGTGTGAGTAAGACACAATATTGTGGAGTGTTGTGTGTATGAGAGGAGAGGATTGTTGTATACATGAGTTGGCTATTGTGATTCTCCCTTGAATAATAAGAATACCGATTATCATTGGTCGTGGCTTTTTTCCGTATTGGGTTTCCACATAGATCGGATGTGTCAATTGTGTGATTGTTATTCTCAATTTAATATTGTTCATTGATGCTCTGGTTGTTTTATGCTCTTTTTTACTTTAACAACCTAACAAGTGGTATAAGAGCTGTTGGTCTGCTGTGAACGCAAGAACTTTTGGATGTATTTTTTACACGTAAGGAAAAACATATCGAAGTACTGAAAATCCCATAGTTGAAGTATTTGAGAGTGAAGAAAAGAGAATCTAATGGGTGGATATCAGAGCAGGTGAGTGGAGCCAAAAAGATCTGTGAGAGTTTTAGAGAGCCATTGGACAAGATCTGGCGCGCTGAAGATAGAATGAGCAACTAATTCTATGTTGTGAAGGAGAGAGTTACTAAGATCCATGTTGTACGTGTTGTGTGATTGGTGGAAGACATTCATTGCAAGGGCAATATTCTTTGGCCTATCGCTATTGTTGGAGGTGCAAATAATAGCACGCAAACTTTGGTCTTCGGAAATTTTGGAGATCGTCTCTCCCTATGCCCTGTGGGTGATGCGATACCCGTTCATCAAAGAACATCGCTCCACACGATGTGAAGGGGGTGCGATAACTCCGTCATGATCGCAGCTATGCCTTGATGGTAACACAATACTCGTGAAAACTCATTTCAATTAGAGGTATATGCATAGAACTTAAAGTATATGCATCCAGAGACCTCAAGGTGTCATGAAAGTTGACTTTTTTTTTTTAATGCATGGAGCCTGAGGTAATAAAAACTTGTTTTTGAATTCATTAAAAGAGGATTGCTTTGATAATTAAATGGGTGGAGGATTTATATATATATATATATATATCTATATATATATATATATATATAAAAGATGTGGAGATTTTTTGTTTTGGTAAAAGGTTTTGTATATTTAATTTTTTTTTTTTTTTTTTTTTTTTATTTTTTTTGGGGTTTAATTTTGAAATATCTTTTTTTCTCTATATTAAGAAGATTTGGTTTTATAAGAAGTGGCTTTGGAGTTTTATGTTAATGACGAAAGTGTAGAGTTTTAAGTTTGAGGTGGAGAAATTCAAAGGTAAGAATAGTTTTGTGCTATGGAAGCTTAAGATGCGGTATCTGCTTGTGCAACAAGGATTGCAAAAGGTGTTTGTTGCAAATACAAAGAAATTGACAAGCATGACAGACGAGGACTGAGAAGATATGGATGCAAGAGCTCTCAGTACCATTCATTTGTGTTTGGTAGATGAAGTGTTGTTTAACATCGATGAAGATGAGACAACAGGTTTGTGGAACAGAATGAAGAATCTGTATATGACAAAGTCCTTGATGAACATAATCTTTTTGAAGAGGCAATTGTACAACTTGCAGATGAAAGAAGGTACACAAATTGCTCATCACTTGAATGTTTTCAATACTCCAATTTGTCAATTATCTAGTATGGACGTAATGTATGAAGATGAGGACAAGGTGGTTACACTACTTTGTTCGCTGCCTGAGTCTTGGGATCATCTGGCCACAACTATGTCGTTTAACTCAACATATGTCATTGATTATGACACTGTTGTGGGAGCTTTGTGGTCTGAGGAGATGATGATAAGATATAGTATTGAAACCTCTACAATAGAATCAATGGTGGCCATAGGTCGATCTACAGAAGGAGGGAAAGATCAGAAAGGTACAACCAGGTCTAAGTCAAAAGACAGTAAGGGTAAGGGAAAATGTTGGTTTCATGGAAAATCTGGGCATCTCAAGAAGGATTGTTGGAAAAGACAACAAGCATCAAAAGAGGACTCCACAAAAGAAGAAAATTCAGCTATAGGTATGGTTGATGAAGTTTTGTCTCTCTGTTGTATCTCACCACCCGTGTTCACATAGAAGGTGTAGGGCAGTGATGGTTGAGTCACCGTGAAATAAAAAAAAAATGTATTTACTTTGGAGTTGTAAAAATTATTGATTGCATGTAAATGGGCATATGTCTGTAAGACCTAGATAGGCATGCATACCCTTGGTTTATCAGGTCACCTATGAAAAGTATAAATACAGATTTAAGTAGATTGAATATGTGGGGGGGCATCTATGTTGGGTTAACCTTGACTCGGTGAAAGAGTTAATGAGTTAAATCTGTTTATTTAGGTCAAAGAAAGTGGTTTTTCGGGTCCATGTCTTTTGGGTATCTCGTGGTATTGTGTCCATGGATTGCATGTAATAAAGCCTATAAAAGGCTTGGTGAACTCTATTGTAAATTATCTTGGAGGTAAGCAGTGAAGGCTTACTTGGTTGGCTTGGTCAGATTTGGTCAAGGGAATGTTCATGTTAAGGTGGAGCACCGAGACTCCATTGTGAAGTCCCTAGAGGTGAGCGACAAAGGTTCACTTGGGTTGGCTTGGCCATATTTGGTCAAATTTGTTCGAATGCAAAGTTTGAGGCGGAGTAGTGTGTCCAGGTTAGAAAGGTGGGTATGTAGAAAGGTTGATGTGTTGGCAGGTCAAGCAAGTGTTTGAGAATATATGATGAAGGTAGGTTCATATCCATGGAACTTTAAAAGTATTACAAGGAAGATAGGATCAAATAGGCATGTTCAGTAATGCCAAGTTGCAACCATAGTTTTGGACATAAGTGGTTGTGCTATCTAGTAACTCGATCATCATCTGTTGCAAAAGACTGGAATATTCCAGAAGAGGTATGAACAATTCATTTGGTGATTACTCAAATGTGAAATTATTTGGTCATGATGCTTATGTTTTTATTAGCATTCTAAGTAAGACCCAAATCAAACAGATAGATCTTTGATATGGTGATGAAGTTAAGGGGTGCAGACTGTGGGATCCTACTACCCACAAAATCATCATGGACATAGATGCAGTGTTTGATGAATCTCCTTTTATAAAATCATAAATATTAAAATATGAAACGTCCAAAGCATAACTCGTAGAAGAAGGGTATTTGGAAGGCATTGATTTCCATGAAAATTTATCACCACTTGTTAAAAGATTGTTTCTATTCAAGTTGTGTTAGCACTAGTTGCGTTAATACAACTAGATGTTAAAACTATTTTACATGGAGTGTTTTGGATAAGGGGATGAAATTGGAACAACCAAAACGGCTAGTTCAGAATCGCAACAGAAGATTTGTTTGAAAACTCAAGAATCATTGTATGGCCTGAATCATGCTAAGAAAGTGGTACAAGATGTTTGATTCCTTCATGGTGAGCCAAATTTTACAAGAAGTGGGTATAACCATTGTGTTTATTGTATATTCATTATCTTGGTGTTATATGTTATGCTTGTTGCAAGCACAAGCATGTTTGAGATCAACAAGTTGGCTTAGTTGGTTAGGATGTTGTTATGAAGGATTTGGGAGCAACAAAATAAATCTTGGGCATGTAAATAGACAAAGACAGGAAATATTGTAAGCTTGGTTATCACAACAAAATTATGCGGTGAAGATACTTAGAAAATTTGCCATGAATAATGTGAAATTGGTCAAATCCCTTTGGATTTCCATTGTAAGTTCTCTTTAGGTTTATGTCCTAACTAATGAAGAATAAAAGGGTTATATGTATCAAGTATTGTGTGGTAGTAGGAATTTTAATGATTGCGATGGGAAATGGTCAACATTTCACATGTGGTTGGTGTTGTTAGTAGAAACATGGAAAAACTAGGTGAAGAGAATGGAAATGAGTGCTTCAAACACAAAATCACAAGTATCACCTACAATGGTTGCAATGATTTAGTATGTGGGTATGATTCATGAGATTTGGATGAGAGGAGATCTACCTGAGGTTATGTCTTGAAAGAATGCAAGGATCTATTGGGTAAATGTGGATAGGTACAAGATGTGGTGTTCTGTGGTGGTCAAAGTGTTGTGCATTTGAATAAAGGTACAACATATCAAAATGGGACAAGTGCATTGGTTTATAAGACATGTTACTGATGGAGGAAGAATGGTCCATACTAGAGAGAATCGTGTAGGTAGGTTCACATAATAGTACTGGTAGAGAAGTTGTGGAGCTGTGATGGTGTTTGGATTCTCTTGGCTTGCAGGAAATGTGATGAATTAATTAAGGGAATGATATATTAGGTAAATTATTGTCAAGGTGGAGATTGTTGGAAACATGTCAATCAATTTCCCATGTGGTCACATGCACCTTCATGCAACTATATTAAGAATGCACATGCATGCACACTTTTGTGAACATATTGTGTAACTGATGGACCTAATTATAATCAATTAGTCTAATTGTTTGAGAGATGCTATATATACAAGCATACCCATATGAGTGAGAGTGCAATGTGTGTAGATTGTCTGAGGAAGAAGCAATACTATGGAGTGTTGTGTGTATGAGAGGAGAGGATTGTTATATGCATGGGTTGACTATTGTAATTCTCCCTTGAATAATAAGAATAATGATTATCATTTCCCGTGGTTTATTTTCGTATTGGGTTTCCACATAAATCATTGTCTCAATTGTGTGATTGTTGTTCTTGGTTTAATCTTGCTTGTTGATACTCTGGTTGTTTATGCTCTTTTTTTCTTTCGCTGCCTAATAGGGAGGCTTCCAGAGTTACATTATGATCGAGATACTCCCACACTCAACAATGAATAGTCGGGATTTAGATGTTGAGTCAAATTATTGCTGGTGCTTGGTTATAAATTCCATGGCTTGGCTTAGAGACAGAGACCGTGATTGTCTCCCTACCAACTCTATTTTCATTATTCTCTGCTTTCACATAGGTTCCAAAGCCCTTGTTTTTAGTATTCCTCCCATGATTTCCATTTTAAATATGGCTTCCGGTGGCCACAAGCCATCTCATCCCCCTTCTGTTTAGCCCTCTCATGTTGTGAAAGCAACCATCAATGCGTCAAAATTGTATGAGGAATCTGTTCTTGAGGAGAACAAAGCCAAAATGCCTAAGCTCGAGGATGAAGCTAGACAAATGAGGCGGTTCAAGGAAGATGAGGAAGTAGACGAACAATTGGGGAGCTTCATCCCGAATTTGGGATGCACAAGGTCTTGCAACTCATTTTTTTTTCGAACCTTGGAGTTATATTGGCACACCAAGACTTTGGTGGCCATAGGAATTCTCCCCAAGGAGCAAGACTTTCGCCACCTCAAAAGCAAGAAGGAAGCATTGGGGATTCAATGTGATTATGTGTCGGAGGTTGTAACCTGGTTAGCCAATCGAAAAGGTGGAAAATCCAACCCTCCATCTAGGAACTATGTTGAGGCTGGTTCTTCTCACGCTGCTAAGGGTCCTGTTATAGTGGACCTCACCAGCCTGCACCATATCAAGTGACATCTTGCTCTGTTTTTCTTACTGTTTTTATGTTTTTTAGGCTTCCAAAGCCAACTTTAAGTAATGAATTTCAAAACCTTGCTAAGTATGACATTTACAATCTGGTTAAGGCCTCGTTTTCCCTCAAGGGAAGGTGGTAGTTTTGGATTTTTGAGACTTAGCCCCAGAGAATATCATAATCTCTCTGGCACTAAAATTGATAAATTTCTTTGTATGTTTATATGTAATCTCTGTTAATATTAATACCAAATCTTATCTTACAAACAAACAAAATATGAAATACATAATATTTTTTAAATATAATTATATATTTCATTCTAAAATGTTTTAAAAAATATTTTTATCTCTTTTTATTGTAAATAAAATTCTACTTTCGTTACAATATTTTTCACAAAATTTTAGTGAATAAATAAATATATTTCAGGATATTCATATGTTAAGCAAATAAAATATATAAAGGAAGTTATGTATGATTAGGAACATTTTAATAATGACGTTTTAATCCTTCATCTTTTCTTTCTTGATGGCGTTTTAATCATGACAAATGACTCCTTACAGGAATGGAAGGAAATAAAAGGCATTATGAACACTCTCTGTAGTTCCTTGGGACTGAAGATCAACTAGAGAAAGTCAACCTTTCACTATGCTCACATTCAAGAACCTTCCTTGGAAATTTTTAAAGAAGTCTTCCACTACAATTTCATAGATCTTTCTGAGGGATTTAAGTATCTTGGTTACTATCTAAAAGATGATTCTTATAAGGAAGTAGATTGGACTTGGCTAGTAGAAAAGTTCGAGAAAATAATTGGTCATTAGTGCAACCGATGGCTCTCCTTAGGAGGCCTCTTTACTCTTATCAAAGTAGTACTCGAAAGCCAACCTGTTTTTCGGATGGCACTTGCAACGATTCTAGCCTCGGTGCTAGACAAGATTAGAAAGTTAAAATACAACTTTCTATGGTCGAGATGTACCAAAAAACAACATCTTCACTTATGCAATTGGGACTCACTGACCAAACCCAAACAAAAGAGAGGTTGGGGCATTAGAAATATTTTTCATTTCAACAGAGCAGTAGCTACAAATTCACTCCAGAGTGTGCTAATGAAGGGGGGGATCTAGCATTCGGTTATAAAAGACAAATATCTCTCCCATTTTTTGGTTGCCACCTTGTTCAGAACAATAAATAACATAGCGAGAGCGACCTCACAGAATTGGAAAAATCTCAAGAAGTCGGTAAATTTGATTACCCATTGGCTATGTTGGAATCCGGGATCCGGACACTCGATAATTGTTGGTAAGGATTGTATCTTGGGCCTGGGAAATTTCTCTTTCTTATCTCTACAACTCTTAACTTCTTTAAAATTTAATAATATTAGATACTTTTACCAAGCAGGAGGTACCTACAGGACTGGGTTTTTATCAGTCAGCTGGAAAACCAGAGATGATATCGGGCTCACTGGTGACTTGGCATTGGAATGGGACGACTTCTGCAGGGGGCTTTCGTGATCTGGAGTGCAACTACAAAACATAAAGGATGAGCTTATGTGGACTGGGGGAGATAAATCGAGACACATCTCTGTAAAAAATGTCTATATTGCATTAAAAAATAAACTCTTGCAAAATACTATAGGTGGTTGGAAAAGACACCTGTGGTCCTGGAACATACCTCAAAAAATCAAACAGTTTACCTGGCTAGCCATTGAAAATAAAATCCTTACTTGGGACATATTGCAACATAAAGGCTGGGAAGGCCCTAATATTTGCCCACTGTGTACAAGTGAATCATAGACAATACTACATCTATTTGTTATGTGTCCCTTTACAAGACAAGTCTGAGATAGGATAAAAATTGAAGAAAAAATAAATTATGTTTGGGAAGGGAAGTCTCTAATTACTTGTTATGAATATTGGGCCAAAACAGAGAAAAACTTCCTCACCGTTCCTTCTTTGGTTTGTTTGGATGGAAAGAAACAAGATAGTACTTGAAAATGGGAACCTACACACTACTATTATTAACTTTAATAAATTAAACGGTGGAGTATATAAAGAAAACAAGAAATCCAAGTTTACAGATAAAGGAAACATTTCTGAGCGGATGAAGATCGTTCATTTGTAATAAAGAAAACTGTGGACCATATATATAAAAAGAGAAATTCAGAAGATATGTCCGAACACAAGATGAAGACTAAGAAGGAGACTGATTCTATTCTAGTCTTGGCAAACACTTATTCCAACTTCTTGAACTTAGGAATCATTTCTGGTTCTTAAAGCTTCAACAAATAAATCTAAATTCTTATTAGAGGTGCCTCCGTCCGTCACCACTTTCTTCAAAACCGCTCTAATAGGCTCGACCTTCAATCTCAATTTTCTCCCTTCTTCTTTGTCCATGAATTTGTTGACGGTCCTTGCTATTTCTTCCCTACCAACTAGTTCTGGTCTACAGTTTTGATTGATCCTGCTACTCCCACCCAAGTCCATGGCTGCTCCCCAGTCTTCT
>JZKD02S1673285.1:945114-966909 GCA_000966675.3 Picea glauca
GGTCAGTAACCTTTTGGAGACCAAAAGGTCTTATTGTGGGGAGGTGTGATCCGAAATCGGATCCAGAAGCCTGACAGGGCTTGAAAAATGCTCAAAAATGAAAGTGCTCAGAATCTGACGAAACCTGTGCCATTGCGTCTGTCTCGTCTTCCTGATTCCGACAATATATTTACTTTTTCAAACGGACTCCGTATGCGAAAGTTATCGCATTCTGTCTGAAAAGCCAAACATGCAAAAAAATTGTTGACTGTGCAGTCCGTACGGACGCTGATGTGGCATGTCCGTACGCTGACGAGGCAGGTCCATACAGGTGACGTGGTGAACCTAGAAGGCGACATGTGGTAGCACCAGGAGGCGACACATGTCAGGAAGATTTGGGCGTTTGAGCGTACGGCTGGACCTATCCCGAGGTGACACATGTCACCACTGGAAGGGTGAAACGTGGCACGAGATGATGTCAGTGGAACAGTGATGACGTGGCAAGGTTGATGTGGTAGTACGGCGGTTGACAGGTGGCAACACGTGGTCCAATCAAATGTCGACACATGGCAGTTTTCTGGTCAAATGATTGGGTGCCACGTGGCCCAATCGTGGGTTGCCACGTGGCACTCCGGTATTGGTCTATTTGGTTTTGGTTTGTTAATCAAAAGTTTTTGTAGTCGACCAGATTCAAACCAGTGACCTACCCCTATGCCAAAGCCTTCGCAAATTTTGACTTGCCAACGCGCCATTGTATGTTACTTAACAATTATGTGATACGAAGTATATTTAAGTTGGTTAGTGGTATGGTTTGGGCTGCGACCGGGCCGGGGCTTAGCCCCAGCCCTTGGTCGCGCGCCATTTGAAACATATGACCACCATCGTACTCTACCAATATGCGCGGGGGGTGTTACAATGGATGGCCCGTGGGCCTATGAATATGCCACACGGCCGGGGGGTAGAGCCAAAGGGGGCCAACGCATAGCGCTCGGCCATATGGCCCCCCCATACGACTGAGAAAGGGGGCCCATGTGCAGACGAAGGGGGCTTATGCCTTATATAACTATAAAGTGGGTTTTTTGTAACTAAATTTGAGTTTTAGTTATTAATTAAGCCTTTTTTAATGTATTTACTCCATTTTTGGGAGTTATTGGGCATTTTTGGAGCCTAATTTTTAGGAGGAAGTTGGAGATGAGCAACCAACTTCCCAGCTATATAACCAAGGCCTGTTTGAGGCCAGGGGAACAACATTGAGGGAATTCAGAGCAGAATTATGCTGAGGAGAAGCCAAGTCAAAGCCATTTTGAGGCAGAGAATCTTTTGAGGAGGAGACGTTGTCGGACCATTTCTGGGAGCTCCGGACGTCCGTTTTGTGTGTTGTTTTCTTTGCATGGTTCTAGAGATCTGGAAGAACATGACCAAATCAGTCTTGTATCCATTTGGCATTGTAGTGATGTACTTTTGAGATTTTGAGCAGAAATAAAGAAGCTTGCCCCACAGAGAAAAGGCCTGGAGACGTAGGCAAAGTTGTGCTAAACTTCGTTATCAGTCTGCGTGTTATGGTTTGTTGTTTATTATTTCATTTCAGATCTGCATGTGTATATGGCTCTCATAATTCCTCTTCTTTCCTCATTCTTCACTAAGTTTTCTCAAATGGTTAATTAACGCATGCAAAATTAAAACTCAACCATAAGTCATTAAAAGATCCTACGGATCAAGTATGTTGATAGCCAAACATTTGTCAAATGAGTATTGGGTTGAGGTAGTAGAAACTGCAATGTACATATTGAACAAATGTCCAACAAAGAGTGTGAAGAACATAGTTCCTAAGGAAGCTTGGACATGATCAAAGCACAATGTGGTGCACTTAAAAGTTTGTGGTTGCATCACATACGCACATGTTCCAGATAAGCTGAGAAGAAAGTTCGAAAACAAAGGACATAAATGTATATTTTTTGGGTATTCTGAAAAACAAAAGGATACAAGTTGTATGACCCTATCGCAAGAAAATTCATAACCAGTGGCGATGTTCGGTTCATGGACAATGAAACATGGGATGGAATCATAGCAAAGACAGTCAAAATTATTGATGTGATGGAGCATGATGAAAAACAAGATGAGGTGTTTCAAACACCATGTACAAGTTAGTGCGCAGTCCCTTCTACACCTTGAACTACAATGCAAATCACCACGTTGAATACTCCAGTAAGAACAACAAGTGTGCATTCTATACCTAGAGCGCATTAAACACCAGTAGGCAGTCCAAGCAGTCATACATCTGCAGATCCAACTGTATCAATTATGCTACCAAGAAAGACAAGAAGTTTGTACGACATCTATAATGAATACGCAACAAATTCATTTTCATTTTTTTCTTTGTTTTTACAAATAGATGATCCATTAACCTTTGAAGAAGTAGTGAAAGACGATGTATGGGCACAATCCATGGATGAAGAAATCAGATGCACAGAGAGAAATCAAACACGGAAATTGGTAGATGTACTTGATGACAATGACATCATAAGTGTCAAATGGATTTATAAAACCAAGCAAGATGCATAAAGAAAAGTACAAAAGTACAAGGCAAGGCTAGTTGCAAGAGGATTTACATAGAAACCTGGAATTGATTTCAATGAAACATTTGCACTAGTTGCGTGCATGGACACAGTCAGAACATTGTTAGCCATTGTCGCATGGTATAAATAGTCACTTTATTAGATGGATGTAAAGTCAACATTTTTGAATGGAAACTTAGAAGAAGAAGTATATGTGGAACAACCACAAGGTTATGAGGTTCTAGGACAAGAATACAAAGTGTACAGATTGAAGAAAACATTGTATGGTTTAAAACAAGCTCCAATAGCTTGGTACAGTCGCATAGATTCCTATCTCACACAGAATGGATTTCTGAGAAGTGAAAGTGAGCCAACACTGTACATCAAAGCAAACCATCAAGGTAATATGTTAATTTTTTTTCTATATCTAGATGATTTGATATTTATAGGTAATTTTGACATAAAAGAATTTAAGTCAATCATGAAGGATGAATTTGAAATAACTGATTTAGGGCTTACGAGATAGTTTTTGGGAATAGAAGTTCACGAGTTCAAATCTGGTATATTTATCTCACAGTATAAGTATGCATATGAAATATTGAAAAGATTCAATATGATGAATTCAAAAGCAGCACCAACACCTATCATAACATGATTGAAGTTAAGCAATGAAGGTAAAGGGTCCAAGGTGGATCCCACATTGTTTAAAAGACTGGTAGGAAGTCTTATGTATTTCAGAGTGACAATACCTGATATTATGTATGGATTAAGCCTAATTTCAAGGTTCATGGAAACTCCAAAAGAATCACATTGGAAGGTAGGAAAGAGAATTTTGAGATATGTGAATGGAACAAAGGATTTTGGCATTAAGTACTCCACTTCATAAGATTTTGGACTAAGTGGATACACTGGCAGTGATTTTGGAGGCAACATAGATGACAGGAAAATAACCTCTCGGTACACATTTCATTTTGGAATAGGTATGGTATAATGGGCATCAAGGAAGTAGCCCATAGTGACATTTTTTTCAGCAGAAGTAGAGTACATCGCAGCTACAAGCGCAACTTGTCAAGGAGTATGGATGGAAAGGATGTTAAAAGATTTATTTTAGGAACAATAGGAACCAACAACAATTTTCTGTGACAACAATTGAACCATCGTGTTATCAAAGAATCATGTGTTTCACAAGAAAACCAAATACATTGATACAAGGTATCACTTTATCAGAGAATTGGTAAATGACAAAGAGATCTATTTAGAATTTTGCATGTCAAAAGAACAAGTCACACACATTTTTACAAAGGATTTAGCAAGAGATTCATTTCAGCATCTGTGCAGTAGTTCGGGAGTCCACGCAGTAACAGGTGAGTGACAATAAAATGCAAATTCAAATTTTTGATGTAATTTTCTTTTGTAATCCCACCTACTTATAATTAAGGGGGAGTGCTGGAAATGGTAATTACAAGTCGGTGATATCTTCATGTCTCCATCGATTTTTCTGTCAGTCAATCTATCAATAGCAGAATTGTCAGTCAGACAGTGTGTAAGTGTAAAGTCGCATGATTACTCAAAAGTCAGTCGTCCAGCGATGAAGTTATAAATGGAGTCAATCTCTATCTTCTCGAGTTCAGATAAGTGGTTGAAGAGTGAGTTGTATTAATAGTATTGTTTAATGTTGAGTTGGTCTTTGCTTCTGTAGGAAGTCTCAGTCGGAGTCCATATAAGTCTGAGTCACTTAGTTAGTCGATAATGCATGGATGTTGAAGAGAAGTAGTTGATGTAGAGTAGAAAAGAGAGGTAGAGAGAACAATCGAGAACCACCAGCAGTTGAGGAGTGTAAGAAATCTGAGCACATACTCTGTGTCTATAAAGTCAGTAGAAGTCATTAGAGCCGAAGCTCATCTTAGTATCGTATTAAATAATCGCGCGCACTGCGGCGAACTACATTAATATCAATCATTTTGTGTATTGACAAGTTTTTGTCTTATTTCTGAGTTTATGTGCTAACCATAGCATTGTGTTTTTTCGCATTCATAAATCATTTCATTAAGTGTGTGTATTCACAACCCGCAACAAACTATGCAGTCTAGTGTGTAGTAGTTTCGAGAGAGTGCACTGTGTAGTGGTTTGGAGAACTCTGTCACGTAACCTGTTTGTTTAGTTCTATATTTATTTGTTATGGAATAAAAGGCAAGATCATTTTGGATTATCTATATATGCATGTATAAACCCTAGGCCGAGCCACGAACAGATCTCTGCAGGCAATTATCATATGCTAGCAGAGGATGGTAGCAAGTAGATATGTTCATGGTTGGCTTTGTTGAAACATGCACAGCAGCCATAGCTTAAACATGCTCATTAAGTTTCTCGCTGTATGAGGATCATCATTAACGGAATTAACTTAAATTCTTTGTCCATTAGAAACTACTTGATTCGTTGCCGCTCGTGGCTTCTTTGTTGTAGGATCATTTCTTACGAGTCGTCCTCCATCTCAAAGAATTTTCGCTCGTGGCTTCTTTCTTTTGGATTACAATTTGTTCATTGAGGAGGTTTCATCTATGGGGAAGAATTTTCCCGTTTTATTTTTGCATACAGTTGTAAATTAATTAAGTTATATTTTATTTTAGTTTAAGGAATTTCCTAGTTCAATTAAAAACTGATTAATATAATAATACAAAATTTTGATTATTAAGTATTAAGTATTCCATATTTTTACTAAAATCTCCAATGAATTCATTCAAACAAACATAATGTGAACAATGCAAATGGCTGGAAATGTTGGATGGAAATCGCTTACACATCTTTATCCGAATAAGAGGAAAATAGATCATTCTATTGATATACATAACTATAAAATGAAAACATAGCATTATATTAATATATAAAACTTTTTATTATAAAAAGTAAATTATTCTATATTTTTATTAAAATCTTGTATAATTGTGAATTCATTCATTGAAAACAAAGAAATCTGTGGGGACAGAAATCTCTTAAAGATCTTTATATGAATATGGGGGATAGCAGCCAGGCTAATTATACTGCCTCCTAAGTGGGAGGTGGATATGTTACCTAGGCGATACGACATGGAGAAAGTACCTCTGATGTTATTCCCCGCCGTCCAATAGTTAATTTCAAAGGAGTAAGCTAACTTTGGAACAAACGGGCAGATTTTCAGTTTTAAAAATGGGTTTGAATACGGGCAGATTTTCGGATAACCTGAGTTTTGTATGGATAAAAGTTTCATACATTCAGAAAATTATCTTAGGAGTTTTGTTCTATTTTAAATCAACCTAAATGCTTAAGAAATCAATCAGAATTCTGAATTGAAAAAAATTTAAAACTGCATCGCTGAAAAATCTACAGAAAAAGTAACGGGAAAAAGCTTCCTAGACAGCATTGAATACTTGCTAGGCAGTATTGAATACTGCTGTCGGTGGAATATAGGTCGTCGTATATTGACAGCCACTAGGAACGGTAGAGAAGGCAGCAAGAACGGATTAATCATAACCTATGGCCACCGAAAAAGGCTCATCAGACTGCTGTAGGCTACAATAACACTGTAAACTTATTAATCAATTAGATATTAAAAAATATATTTTTATTATATTAAAAAATAATTATTTTTATTTCGTCAGTTAAATTTTAGATTTAGTAAAAAAAAATTTGAATCAAATGAAAGTTAAAGTAGAAAGAACGCTATATGCTATATATAATGTGGGAGGCAGTATAACAAAGCTAAATAGATAATTACAAATGAATGTCTGAAAGAAATGCAAGCTCGCAGACTATCTATAACACTTAGTGGCTTGAGAATTGGATAAAATATGGGACAATTCCGGTAATTGGAATGGAAAGTATCCATTTTATTTGTCCTGGGTCTATAATTTTGATATTTGTATCTTATATATTTATGTGAATGAACATCATCCGATCTCAGAGATGYTGGCTGGAGAATCCATTTGCATCATGTACCTTTRCCATTGTCGAGTTTCGGTCTAGCTGCATAGTTATTCAATTGTAAGCTCAACTTTCTCATGGTCCAAATACTCTCTTGTATATTTTACCTATGCATAAACTAACCCTTGCATAAGCCAAGGTCCATTTGCACAAATACTTTCAGATTTCTATATGACGGATTTTTAGTCCCTATGTGCTATTGTTTTTTGTTGCACCAGAATATGGAGGTTTGCTTGTAATTGTGCAAGTGTTGAGCCTTTTTGGTATTCAATTTAATACAATTTTTGTTGTGGTTGAGTCCTTATTTGAGGATAAGGTTTCAAGGACAAGGTTTCAAGGTAAAGGGGAACAATTTGGGGTGCATAATCACTGGTACATGGTAGCAGACCCTGTGTATTGTTGTGTGCATTTATTTCGTTAATCCTTGTTCTTGTGAGGTGATGGATATGTTCAACAGTTATCATGTGGATTTGTCCAACATTTATTATGCTCCTTTTAGATTCAAATTATGATATTTGGGCCATTAAGATGGATTTGTCCAACATTTATTATTCTCCTTTTAAATTCAAATTATGTTATTTGGGCCATTAAGATGAGAAATAGACCATGTATAGATGATTTATGGGATATTTTGTTGAAAGGGATTGAAGAACCCTCAAATCACGAAGACTATGAAGCCATTATTCAAGAGAAGAAGGATCATCTCATAGCAAATAAGAAGAATGATGCAACAATGTTGTCTCTCACCCAACAAGGCTTGGATGAGAGGATTCTTCCCAAAACTGTAGCAGCAACCAAGTCCAAAGAAGATTGGGATATTCTAGAGATGGCATACAAAGAAAGGGGGAGAAACATGGATCATCATCAAGCTAAGTCAAAAAGCATTGTTGTTGATGATGGAGTAATTGTTGTAGCAAAAGAAGTAGATGAATTTGACATTGCGGAAATAATTGGAAAAATTATTGAAGAGCCCACTGAAGCAAAAGAAGATAAAAAAGACATAGAGAATGCATTTATTGAAGAGCCTGTTGAAGCAAAAGAAGATAAAAAAGACATAGAGAATGAGTTGTCCTGAACATGCAAAGAAACTTGTTGAAGAATTTGTACAAGATGCAGAGCATGAGCATGGTAAATAAAGTGAATCCCACTTTGTAGATACAGGTGGATGATGAAATTAAAGGTGACGTTGAAAGTGAAACTGCCACTAGTAGAAAAATGTGAGAATAATTTAGCAATAAATGTTGTTGAAGACATGGATGAGGAGATAGTGAATGTTGAATTTTATGATGAGTTAGAATTTCTTGAGGAATGAATTGCAAAGCCCAAGTATGAAAGTGAGTATGGAAAAGATACTATAATACAAACAAAAGAAGGAACAAAAAAAATGAAGGAAACCATTGGAGGTGTTGAAGTTATTGTGGCATTGGAAGAGGAGATGAAAGAAAATGAAGATGTTCTTGATCTTACAAATTTTGACACAAGTGTTCAATTAGCAGTAGATGAAGTACACAAAGTACTAGATGAATAAGACAAAGAAGATGATGAAATATTGAAGAAGACGGCTAGAGTAATGTTGAAGATGAAGAAGAAGAAAAGGTTTGTAGAATATAAAGTTTGGAGCAAAATAAAGAAAAATATTCTAGAGCATAACACAAGCTACACCAACATGCAAAAGCAAAAGTTGTAAACAAGTTTTTTAGCTGATTTCATGTAAGCCTAGATGGGACTTAGACCAACAAGCCATCATGTTATGAATTTTGTGATCCAATAGAGGCATTGTCAAATGTAAAGTTGTAATCGTTAGTGTTAGAATTGTTAGCGGTTATAATTAAGAGGGAGTGTTGAAATGTAATTATTGTTCGACAACACATGTATTCCAACAAAGGACGAACACCTTCAATAACCACTCACACAACTATATAAAATATCAATAGACCAATGTTTTGACGTGGTAAAACCCCTATGTGGAAACATCCACGGCCCTAGCCAACATGACCACTTGGAGCAGTTTATTAATGCGAAAGAAAAAAATTATAGAGAGATTTTACAAGAGAGTTTCTCACAATAGATCATCGAAAAATGACCCTCCATGCTCTTTAAATATAGATCACGGACCAATCGGGTGTTAAGCCACATATCAATGGATGTTAAGATTGAGGATAATATGAATCGTCGGATCACTCTATGTTGGGAACATATCGTGACCGAAGGATTTCCTAACTACAAATGCATACTAATCCATAATAAAGAAACACACTTTTACCTAATGACACATTAGACCAAGTAGATCTTAACTAACTCCTAAGTGTCCAAATATCCTAAGATACCCCCTTAAGAACAACTTGTGATAGGATTGAAGGATTTACAATAGTGACACAATAGAAGAAGGAAGGAGGTATTAGAACCTATCCCCCATTAACGAAAACTTCCTAAGCTCCTAGCATAGAGATAAGTTTGGAAAACTTTGCTTCTATAAGAGACTTTGTGAAAATGTCTGCAACTTGATCTTCTGTAGGGAAAAACAACACTTCAATAACTTGATCATGAATGAGCTTTATGATGAAGTGCATGTGTAGCTCAATGTGTTTGTTGCACTGATGTTGAACTGGGTATTTGGCAAGCTTGATGGCACTATGATTGTCGCACCAAAGCCTAGTCGAATGTTGTTGCTGGAATCCAAACTATGAAAGGATTTATCAAATCCATAAGGCTTCCTGACTTGCATTTATCATTGCTCGGTACTCTACTTCTATTGAAGAAAGTGCAATAGCTTGTTGTTTCTTACATCCCCAAGTGACAGGTCCTGAAGCAAGGATGAAAACATAACCTGCAGTAGACTTCTGATCATCAAGATTGTCGGCCCAATTTGAATCAGTGAAACCAACCAATAAAGGAATCCCCCCTAAACTGTAATGTATCCCAAACTGAACTGTACCCCGGACATACCGAAGTATCCTTTTATTTTCTTTCCAATGGCTTTCATGGGGTGTTTGCATATATACCAAAAAAAAAAACCAACAACAAAGCAAAGATCAGGACAAGTATGAGTCAAGTATAAGAGGCTACCAACTAACTGAAGGTACAAGGTGGCATCAAATTTGGGAGAAGTACGTGCGGTAACAAGATTGACTCCAGACTGGAAGGAAGAAGGGGTTGGTTTAGAATATTCCATGTGAAAGAAACAAATAAGGTCAAAAGCATACTTAGACTCTGAAAGAAAAATCCTTTCATTGGTTTGCAAAACTTGGAGGCCAAGGAAATAGTGCAAAAATCCTAAGTTTTCCATTTCAAATTTCTTCTTAAGGATGTTTTTCACATGGTTTAAAATTTTTGAGTCACTACCAGTAAGGATAAGGTCATCAACATAAAGGACAAAGATTATAAGATAGATTCCTACTTTCTTGGTATAGACATTAGGATCAAAATGACATCTAGAAAATCTGGTGTCAACAAGAAATTTTGGCATACCAAGCTCAAGGAGCTTGCTTAAGACCATAAAGAGATTTATTAAGGCAACAAACAAGGCTAGAGTCATTATGGACATAGCGAGGAGGTTGTTCCATGTAGATTTCTTCTTGCAAATCTCCATTCAAGAAGGTTGATTTAACATCAATCTGATGGACCTCCCATTTATGTGAGGCAACAAGGGAAAGAACAAGGCGGATGGAATTCATTTTGGCTACAAGAGAAAAGGTTTCATTATAGTCAATACCTTCAACTTGGGAAAATCCTTTGGAAACTAACCAAGCCTTCTGTCTTTCAACACTTCCATCTGATGCATACTTAGTTATGTAGACCCATTTACATCTGACATTTTTCTTCCTTTTGGAAGAGGTACAAGATCCCAAGTATCATTTGGCATTAAAGAACGATACTCTTCGTTCATTGTTGTATCCCAATCTCGATGAATTAAATCTTCTAGAAATGTCGTTGTCTCATGAGTCTCTAAAACTTGAACCAAAAGAGAAGAGGCTCACTGGAACTGAGAATGTGTCTAACAATGATCTAAATGATCATTGACAATATCACCAACTGCTTCTCGTGTTGAACGGACCCATCTAGGAAGCAATGGTGCTGGTGCTAGTTCATGTTCAATGGAATCATCTGGAGGAAGGTGAGCAGGTAGAGGTGGATTTTCATCCTCACAGTCATCATATGAAGAAGAAACCAAAATAGGAACATAAGAAGGCACAAACGTCGAAGATGGCTCGTAGGCCGAAGAAGGCACAATCGCCAGATTAGGCTCGCAGAACAAGAGATTTTCATCAAATTTAACATCTCTTATAACAATAATTACATTACAATGTGGTTGAAAAAGTCTATAACCTTTGACATCTTCAGAATAACCAACAAATATACACTTCTCACTTTTAGGTAGAAATGCTTTCCTTTTCTCATTAGGAATGTGAACCCATGTTATGATGCCAAATACACAGAAGTGACTTACATATGGTTTGATTTTAGTCCATGCTTCTTCTGGTGCCATATTTTTAAGAGCCTTTGTGGGAATGAAATTTACTATGTAATTTGCATCGTTAATGGCTTATGCCCAATACTTTAGAATGAATCCCCTAGATTGGATCATACAATTAGCCATTTCTTTTAATGTGTGATTCTTTCTTTTAGTGACACCATTTTGTTGTGGTGTATATGGAACAATGTGTTTCAATTGGATGCCCTATTTAGTGCAGTAACTTGTAAAATTATTGTTCACATATTCGCCTCCATTATCTATTCTTGACATTTGAATTTGATGTCTAGATTTTTTTTATACAAGGGCCTTGTAGACCATAAACTTGTCAAAAAATTCACTCTTAAGTTTTAAGAAGTAAACCCAAGTATATCTAGAAAAGTCATCAATGAAAGTTAAGAAATACTTGCACCCAGAAAAACAAGGAGAAGAAAGTGGACCACACAAGTCACTGTGAACAAGCTTCAAAGGGCTCAAGGCATGCTAAGAGGCACATTTGTCAAGACTGTCCCATTGATGTTTTCTGAGAACAAAATCGACACAAACACCATCTCTGCATGAAACAAGAGTAAGACCATTCACCATCTATTGATTACATAGTTTCTACAATGAGCGATAGTTTATATGACCAAACCGCTCATGCGAAAGTTTGCTCAAGTCATCTCTATGAGAAACAAAAACTGATAGAAAAGATGATGACCCAAATTTCTCAAACTTGTACAATCTAGTAATATCATGAGCAAATCAAGTTGCAAGAATGTGCTTAGGATATTTTAAATCCTTGATTACAACTCGGTGAGGTGAAAACTCTATGATTTTACCTTCGCCTGAATGAGTGATTTGATATACTGATAGAAGGTTACAAGAAAGACTTGGAACATATAATACATCATTGAAATGACCATTATCTACTTGAATTGTTCCAGATACTACAACACCAAGAGATCCATCATCACCAACAAATATTTTCCTGGTGTTACATTCATTTAGAGAAGAAAATATGTATTTATCCTTATCCATATGATAAGATTCTCCAGAATCAATAAGCCACTAATCAAAAAAAGAAGTATAAGTTGCATTGAAGTAGAAACCAAAAGCAGAAAGTGCATGTCCATGAGAAGAAGAAGAAGAATTAGAGTCAATATTTATGTTGTGTTTATTCAAGTCTACTTCTAAAGCTGCCATATTCTTGAAACATTGGACTCATCATGACCATCTTATAACAAAAGTTTCAATGTCTATCAATCTTCTTATTTCTATATTTCTTTCCTTTGTCACCATTAGGAGCTGAAGCTGTCTGAGTGGGTTTGGGACCCTTGTTTTTCTTGTTGTTGTGGCAAGGATGTTACTTCTTGAGATTCTTGGGTTTATCTTTCTGTTGAGCTACTAAGGATTTGTTGGAGGTACCTGCAAAGTTGATCACTTGATGCAGGAGCATCGTTAGCAGCAAGCGAGTGCGAGTAGCGCCAACACATTTTTGGCACATGTTCAAAGGTGTTTAAATTGTTTTGAAGTAGGATGTGCCAAAAATTAAATAAAGTAGTTAAGAAAGGGCATACTTGCAAATTGTAATCAGACCTTGAGCAATCCGCTCTCGTCTGAAGGATTAAGAGACATTTATGCTAGTAAATGTAAGTAGGTAGAATTAAATTCTAGATTAGACAGTTTTAGGAGTGGAGGGAAAACCGACTATAGACACCCTCATATTGTATCATTGTAACATTAATAATAAACATTGTCAATTTTGAGCATAGAGCACAGAGAGGAGAAGGAACGGAGAACTGTATTTGAAACCACCTATGTACAGAAGTCCTGAATTAATATATGAAGCTTTGATTCAGACTTATGGTGTTATGACATTCTCTGTGTATGCATGTTGAATGTTATGCCTAGTGTTGTTTTACTTTTTCTGTCATGCATTTGTTGTTTATGCTATGTATGTATGATTTCTTGTTGAATGTCTGAAATCTGAAGAGAGGAAGAGTAAGGAATGAGTTTCAATTGTTTCTCTGTCTGAGCAAGAGTTTTTCCTGCAAGGAATGCAGTGAAGTTGTCCGCAAGGAGTGCGTTGACAAGAGTCCAGAGTTTCATCTCTGAAAGCTCAGAAGAGATAATGTTATTCTCATCCTCGCAGAAGTGCAAGTTAAGCACAAGAGCCTTGCAAGGTGTGCGCAGGCCGAGTGAAATCTTAGAGCTTACAACCTGAGGGGATTGTTGAAAGACTGTTGTCGCAAGGAGAGTGCCTAGAGTCGAAGAATTCAACACTTGGAAGTATTGAAGGGTTGCCACAAGGAGTGCATGCATGAGTCTTCTTGAAGACTTGAGTTCTGGAGAAAGCTCAGGAGGGTTAGTACCTTGAAGAGTTCAAGGAGAGGCATTGTAAAGTTACTTTGCAGGCAGACAAGTTCCGTGAAGGAATACCTGTTCATTTCGTAGGAGTTGACAAGGAGGTATTGGATGGTTGGAATTCTCCGAGAGTAATTCACGAAGTCCCAAGAGCCGTCAGATCTTGCAGAGGAGTAGGGAAGTTACGACAAGTATTCTTTAAGTGCAAGCTCAGGAGAAATCAGACCATAGGATCCAAGTGAGTAAGGGTCGTTGGATCACTTGTGAACTCTCATTTCACAAATGCGTGAGTTGAAGGGACGAAAACCTTGCACTAAGGTTCGCGAGATCATGAAAGGTGAAGTCCCGATAGAGCGAGAAGTTCCATTGTGGGACACTCATTTATAACACGTCAGAGTTCAACCCCTCAGAAATTCGGAGGTTGGAGAGTCGAGACTTATGTCCCGAAAGTCCCAAAGTCACGAGTTATGATAAGGATCACCGAGGAGTTCGAGATCTCGGCACTTCAGGTGTCGGGATACAAAGGAGGCGATGCTTGGAGGAGCAAAGTCATGAAGTGTCAAAGCCAGGCATGAGAGACACATGACAGAACCGCAAGGTGGGCCCGTGTGATAGATAGGAGGACATGCGTCACCTAGCAAAAGGATTCAACACTCTGTTGACTTCTTGCATCTCAGGAATTCTTGAGATAAGAGCATGGGGACTCGACGTTGAAACTTGCAAAGTGGCGAGTAGCGAGAGGTGCTAGTGTTAAGTCTAGCCGGTGGTCACGCGCGAAGGGCGGTGACAAGGGAAGGAGCCATACCCGTATCAGCATTTCGGGTATCACGAGATTGGGAAGGAAGAGTCAAGAGTTTCGACTCATGAAATCGCGAGTGGCGAGTTGTGACAAGCGCCTTCTGGGTTAGGCCTTAGTCATAGCGCTGTGGTTGCATGGAGAAGTGGAGCTCACACCTAGTGCTGTTTGCGCAAGGGAGCTTCTGAAAGGACCTGTGGATCGATTGAATTAAGATTCCAGCAAGGAAACGAAAGAGCCGATTCGGCTCAAAGGAGACAAAGAACAATCCTGTGAGCGGACTTCGGCTCAAGGGTCGGGGAGGTCTGCGTCAGTGTGGTATCAGAGCACAGAAATATTTCTTTTCCTTTTGTAGCAGGGAAAAGAAATATTCACCATGCCACCGAGAAGAAGAGACAGGAAAACATCTGATCTACCAGAGGAGAGGGAAATGCTAGAAGAAAGGGGTAGGCAGGTGCCAAATCCATCCATGGAAAGAGAGATACATAACATACGCGCCAGACTCGTGGATGTGGAAATAAAACAGAGGCGCACAACCAGTGTTGGAGACGTCAGTGAATCTAAAAGTGAATATGAAGATGGACATGAAGGAGAAGAAGTTGTAGAAGAGGATGCAACAAATGAATGTCTGATTAGGGTGGTTGCAAGAATGAGTTCCAGGGAAAAAATGGACATTCTAGTATATGAGGGAAACCTAGATGTTGAATAGCTTCTAGACTGTATTAGAGCTCTGGACACATATTATGACTATGAATATGTCGAGGAAGACAGGAAGGTCAAACATCCTGTCACAATATTGAAAGGACATGCATCATTGTGGTGGGATGAACTACAAGCTGATAGACGTTGCAAAGGAAAGCAAAAGATCAAGAGTTGGGATAGAATGGTCGCGAAGATGAAGGAGAAATTCGTATCCAGGGATTACCAAATCACTTTGTTTCGGAGGATGCAGAATTTGAGACAGAAGCTGATGTCAGTGAAGGAGTACACTGAAGAATTTTACAGGTTGAACATCAGGGCAGGTCATCGCAAAAGTGATGATGAGAAGGTTTCCAAGTATATGAATGGCCTGCTATACAATATTCAGGATGAGATGAGCATGATGACCATTCAGATGGTGGAAGATGCTTATTAGATGGCTCTAAAGGCTAAAGAGAAGATGAGCCGAAAGCAAAGTCAGAGAGGCCAAGGCAGAAGTCATCCTAGAGGCAAGACAGTTGTCCAAGATAGGAATCAGAAGCCTAAGGAGGAATGGAAGAAACCTCAACCTCAAACTGAGAGAGGTGGAAGCTCACAGAGAGGACAGTATACTGAACAGAGAGGACAGTATGATGATAACAACACTTTTCCTCGCACTAGAGGAAGAGGAAGAGGCAGAGGTGGAGTGATAAAATGCTTCACATGCGGAAATAATGGACACAAATCTTATGAATGTCCAGATAAGAAGAAAGAAGGTGGTGAGACTCACATTGTCGAAGCACAAAGACGGAATGTTGAGGCAGAGGATGTTGAAGGCAGAAGATCATTAGTGATGAGGAAAGTTCTCTTAACGCCAAAAGAGGAGGCAGAGAATCCAGTGCAGAGGAACAGTCTTTTTCGGACTGCTTGCAAGACCAAAGACAAGGTATGCAAAGTCATCATGGATAGTGGTAGCACAGACAATCTCGTTTCTACAAAGATGGTAGAAAAGCTGGAGCTAGAGACTATTGAACATCCAAGTCCATACAGAGTCTCATGGCTACAAAAAGGACATCAGGTAAATGTCACTAAACAATGTTTAGTTGAATTTAAGATAGGGGGATATAACGATAAGATATTGTGTGATGTCATTCCCATGGATGTTTGTCATCTATTGTTGGGTAGATCATGGCAATATGATAGGAATGTGATTCATGATGGGAGAAAGAACACATACACCTTAGAGAAGAATGGGAGAACTCACATGTTGTTGTTGATTAAGGGAAAAGAGGTGAAACCTGAAGTAAGCAACACTGTAATTCTCATGAGTGGGAAGGAACTTCTTAAGGAGGTTAATAAGAAGGAAGATCCACAATTCATCGTGGTCAAGAAACCTAGAATTGTTTTGACCAGCACAAGAGTGGATGATCTACCAGAGGAAATCCAGAAGCTACTGGAGGAATTTGTTGATATAGTAGTGGACGAACTACCTCGTTCGTTGCCACCTATTAGAAGTATAAGTCATCACATTGATCTTATACCTGGAGCTAGTTTACCAAACAAAGCAGCGTACATATTGACATTGCACGAGAATGAAGAGGTCAAAAGATAGGTCCAGGATTTAATGGACAAAGGGTTGATTAGAGAAAGCTTGAGTCCATGTGTTATTCTGACAGTGCTCAGTCCAAAGAAAGATGGAGGCTGGAGGATGTGTACAGACTCAAGGTCAATTAACAAGATTACCATCAGGTATAGATTTCCATTGCCAAGAATGGATGATTTGATGGATTGCTTGAGTGGAGCGAAATTTTTTTTGAAGATTGATTTGAAAAGTGGATATCATCATATTTGTATGAGAGAAGACGATGAATGGAAGACAACATTCAAAACCAATGAAGGGTTGTATGAATGGCTTGTCATGCCATTTGTTCTAACAAACGCGCCGAGCACTTTTATGAGATTGATGAATGAATTCCTGAAGGATTTCATCAAAAAAATTGTCATTGTGTATCTTGATGACATACTGATTTTCAGTAACATAGAGGCAGAGCATCTAAAACATTTGGCCACAGTGATGCGGAGGCTACAACAAGAGAAGTTGTTGATAAACATGAAGAAATCCTCATTCATGAAGACGGAGCTCATTTATTTGGGTTTTGTTATTTCTGCAGATAAGTTGAGGATGGATCCAGATAAAGTGGAGGTGATTAAGAATTGGCCATCGCCAAAGAATATCTTTGAAGTTTGAATTTTTCATGGATTGGCTAGTTTCTATAGGAATTTCATTAGGAATTTCAGTGGAATTAGTGCACCGATGATGGACACAGTGAAGAAAAGACATAAATCTTTTCACTGGACAGAAGAGGCTGAGAAAAGATTCAATTTTTTGAAAAGGAAAATCACGAAACAACCAATTTTGGTGTTGCCTGATTTCAAAAAGACATTTCAAGTAAAATGTGATGCAAGTGGATTTGCAATAGGGGTAGTCTTGAGCCATGAAGACAGATCGATAGCATACTTCAACAAGAAGATGAATGAAGCCAAAATGAAGTACTCCACATATGACAAATAATTTTATGCGGTCATACAGGCACTGAAGAAGTGGAGGCACTACTTGATTCCTAAGGAGTTTGTCTTATACATTGACACTTATGCTTTGCAATTTGTGACTCAACAGGAGAAGTTGAATCAAAGACATGTTAAATGGGTTGAATACATGAAGAATTTTACTTTTGTAATTAAGCATATTTCTGGAACTACTAACAAAGTTGTTGATGCTTTGAGCAGGAAGTGTTTGCTTATGTAGGAGTTCAGAGTCAAAACGTTGGGTTTTGATAATCTCAGGAACATGTACAGGGATGATCCAAACTTCAAAGAAGCGTATGAAGCAGCTGAGAATCCAATTCTCAGGGACAGAAGTCAATGGACAGAATACATGATCCAGGAAGGATTAATGTTTAAAGGTAATCAACTTTGTATTCCAAAATGCTCCATGAGGGAGAATCTGTTGAAGGAGAAACACAATGGAGGATTGGCCAGGCATTTCGGTCATGACAAGACATTCTCAAAGTTAAATGAGTCATATTTTTGGCCAGGAATAAGAGAATATGTCAAACGATTCGTGGACAGATGTAGAATTTGTCAGCATTCAAAAGGAAAGAGGCAGAATCCAGGCTTATATCAACCGTTACCCATACCTGAGAGGCCGTGGGATGTGGTAAGCATGGAATTCATATTGGGGCTGCCGAGAACACAAAGAGGGTTCGACTCGATCTTTGTAGTGGTGGACCAATTTTCTAAGATGGCACACTTCATACCGTGTCAGAAAACCAGTGACGCAACTCACATTGCGAATCTGTTTTTCAAAGAAGTCATTCGACTTCACGGCTTACCAAGGAGCATAGTTTTGGATCGAGACACCAAGTTTGTGGGACACTTTTGGAGGACCTTATGGAAAAAGCTTGGAACAGACTTGTCGTTCAGTTCATCTTATCATCCTTAGACGGATGGATAGATAGAAGCTGTGAACAGAAGTTGGGGAGACTTGCTAAGGAGTTTGGTGACAGAACATCACAGTTAGTGGGACAATATTCTACCACAGGCGGAATTTGCTTATAATGATTCAATGAACAAAAGCATGAGGCAGAGTCCATTCCAAATTGTTTATGGCATGCAGCCAAGGGGAGTTTCTGAATTGAGGGATTCAGAACAGAACGCAACTAGGAGTGCTAGTGCAGAGGATTTCGCAGAAGCGATGAAGGAGCTTCATAACCAAGTTAAGGAGTGATTACAAAACTTGAGCCAAGAGTACAAGCGAAGAGAAGATCAACACAGGAGACAACTTCAGTTCGAAGTTGGTGATTTGATTCTTGCACATTTGAGAAAGTAAAGGTTCCCGAGAGGAACATACAATAATTTGAAAATGAAGAAAATTGGACCATGTAAGGTCTTGAAAAAATTTGGGGCAAATTCTTATGAAATTGAATTACCCGATGGGATCGGAATTTCTCCGATATTCAACATCTCAGATTTGTACCCATATAAAGATGGAGCAGACAGTGAACAACTAGAGGTTCAGTGGACAAAACAAATGCCAGTTGCAAAGAAACCATAGATGGAGAGCATACTGGATGAAAGGGTTAGTAACAGGACTAGGTGAAAGGAATATTTTGAATACTTGGTCAAATGGAAGGGACATCCAGTTGAAGATGACAGCTGGGAAAATGAAGCAGAGATCTAGAAGCATGGATAGACTGTGCAAGAGCTCATGGACAGAAGTCCATGAAAATTTTCAAGTGAGGGAGTATGATGCGGGAGCATTGTCAACAGCAAGCGAGCGTGCGTAGCGCCAACGCATTTTTGGCACATGTTCAAAGGTGTTTAAATTGTTTTGAAGTAGGATGCACCAAAACTAAAATAAGTTGCTAGGAAAGGGCGTACTTGCAGATTTTAATCATACCTTGAGCGATCCACTCTCAGCTAAAGGATTAAGAGGCATTTATGTTAGTAAATGTAAGTAGGTAGAATTAAATTCTAGATTAGACAGTTTTAGGAGCGGAGGGAAAACCGACTATAGACACCCTCATATTGTATCATTGTAACATTAACAATGAACATTGTCAATTTTGAGCATAGAGCACAGAGAGGAGAAGGAGCGGAGAACTGCATTTGAAGCCACCTATGTAAAGAAGTCTTGAATTAATATATGAATCTTTGATTCAGACTTATGGTGTTGTGGTATTCTCTATGTATGCATGTTGAATGTTATGCCTAATGTTGTTTTACTTTTTCTATCATGCATTTGCTGTTTACGCTGTGTATGTACAATTTCTTGTTGAATGTCTGAAATCTGAAGAGAGGAAGAGTAAGGAATGAGTTTCAATTGTTTCTCTGTCTGAGCAAGAGTTTTTCCTGCAAGGACTGCAATGAAGTTGTCCGCAAGGAGTGCATTGACAAGAGTCCATAGTTTCATCTCTGAAAGCTCAGAAGAGATAACGTTATTCTCATTCTTGCGGAAGTGCAAGTTAAGCACAGGAGCCATGCAAGGTGTGCGCAGGCCGAGTGAAATCTCAGAGCTTACAACCTGAGGGAATTGTTGAAAGACTATTGTCGCAAGGAGAGTGCATAGAGTCAAAGAATTCAACAGTTGGAAGTATTGCAGGGTTGCCACAAGGAGTGCGTGCAGGAGTCTTCTTGAAGACTCAAGTTGTGGAGAAAGCTCAGGAGGGTTAGTACCTTGAAGAATTCAAGGAGAGGCGCTACAAAGTTACTTTGCAGGGAGACAAGTTCCATGAAGGAATACCTGCTCATTTCACAGGAGTTGACAGGGAGGTATTGGATGGTCGGAATTCTTCGAGAGGAATTCACGAAGTCCCAAGAGCCATCAGATCTTGCAGAGGAGTAGGGAAGTTACGAAAAGTATTCTTCAAGTGCAAGCTCAGGAGAAATCAAACCATAGGATCCAAGTCAGTAAGGGCCATTGGATCACTTGCGAACTCTCATTTCACGGATTCACGAGTTGAAGGGACGAAAACCTTGCACTAAGGTTCACGAGATCACGAAAGGTGAAGTCCCAACAGAGCAAGAAGTTTCATTGTGGGACCCTCATTTATAACTCATTGGAGTTCAACCCCTTATAAATTCAGAGGTTGGAGAGTCGAGACTTATGTCCCGAAAGTCCCGAAGTCACGAGTTACGATAAGGAGCACCGAGGAGTTCAGGATCTTGACACTTCGGGTGTTGAGATACAAAGGAGGCAACACTTGGAGGAGCAAAGTCACCAAGTGCCGAAGCCAAGCACGAGAGACACGTGACAGAACCACAAGGTGGGCCCATGTGATAGATAGGCGGACACGCGTTGCCTAGAAAAAGGATTCAACACTCCATTGACTTCTTGCATCTCAAGAATTCGTGAGATAAGAGCATGGGGACTCGACGTTGAAACTTGTGAAGTGGCAAGTAACGAGAGGTGCTAGTGTTAAGTCTAGCTGGTGGTCACGGGCGGAGGGAACTGACAAGGGAAGGATCCATACCCGTATCGTTATTTTGGGTATCACAAGAATGGGAAGGAAGAGTCAGGATTTTTGAATCACGAACTTGCGAGTGGCGAGTTGTGACAAGCGCCTTCTGGGTTAGGCCTTAGTCATAGCGCTCTGGTCGCACAGAGAAGTGGAGCTCACACCTAGTGTTGTTCGCACAAGGGAGCTTCTGAAAGGACCTGGGGATCGATTGAATTGATATTCCAACAAGGAACCAAAAGAGCCGATTCGGCTCAAAGGAGACAAAGAACGATCCTGTGAGCGGACCTCGGCCTGAAGGTCGGGGAGGTTTGCGTCATCACTCCATGTTGTACAAGCTTATCTTGATCTCTAATGAAAGCATCACAAAAGGACTCAAGACTGGGTTTTTGATAAGCTATCCCTCGAGCCTCTCTCATGGAATAAAAGGTAGATACAAACACAGAATATGCACTACCCATCTTAGAAAGAATAATATAGATGCAACGTTCTTCCTCCATCTTTATCTCAAATTCTTCACATAAAAATATGAGTGTTTTAAACTTAGATAGATAGTCTTCAATGAAAGAAAAAACATTTGGACTTAAAGTTAGTATTTGGTTTTCTAACTGATGGGCTCGAATAATATTGTGTTTTCCAAACACAAATTCAATCTTTTCCCAAGATTCATCGGGGTCATCAATTTCTTGAAGGTGGAACCTTAAATCAGGAGAGATGGAAATTACGATTAGTCCACGTGCTTCATCACTCCTATTATCCCATTTGAATTTCTTATTAGTATCAGTGGGTTCTTTTTCCTATCCCAAGGTAATCTAGTACAAGATTTTTCTTCTTAATAAATCCTCCATATGGGATTTCCATTGCAACCCTGTCCTGGAAATCCTGTCCTGTGCACCTGTCTCATCACGATCATCTGTAACACAATCATGACAACTGACAGTATATTGTTAGCCATTGCAACCCTGTCACATCTTACTGAAGCTACTATCATCCATG
>JZKD02S1673285.1:975354-985683 GCA_000966675.3 Picea glauca
CCTCAAAGACCCTCAACCTAAAATCAACCCAACTCCCTGCAAATGCATGATAACAGCATACAATTACAGCATAAAGGAAAACACTCACAGACACACACATAAACAGAATATTGCAGGAAAAACTGCTCTGTATTAATAATGGCAAATGCCTGTATATTTTACACGATGTTCCTGAGCTCTCCGCAGCTCTACATGCATTCTATCTACATGTATTTCTTCTCTCTCTCAAAACGAGATCTCCCTATCTCTTTTACTTGAGGTGCTCTTAGCTCTTCCCTCCAGGATTTACCTACTCTAATTAATTACAATGAATGGGGATGTCTAGTCCAGAATCGGACCTAGATCTCAACCAATCTACAATAAAGGCCGATCCTATCTAATGCCTGCGCAAAGGCATGGCTTTCCTGGCTCAACTGCCTAAGCACATTAAATTACATTCAATACAAATTCAAAATGAGGCTGCGCCTCCTTTTCAGCACATGAATGAGTGTGCGCTGACGTGGTTGACTGGTTGGCATGGAGGGATGCTTCTGCATCATTCCTCCACGAATTTAGGCTCTAAAAATGCCCAATAACCCTTAAAAATGGATTAATTACATTTAAATTAATAAAAAGTGGTTAAAATAACCCATTTTAACCATATAATATGGTTATATTTGGTTTAGCACCTTAACCTGGGCGCGACCCCTTTTGGCAAGGTCGTATGGGGCACCATGTGGCCACGCGCTAGCGCGGGCCACCCCCTTTCACTCCAGCACCTGGTCTCATTGGGGTTGTTGGCGAGTAGGCCCAAAACCACGGGCTATACCCATAACCACCCAAAACTTTTAAACCATAGGGCCGCGGTTAAAACATGTAACCACCCGCAAGTTTACATGGAATGGTTATAACCGTTGATTAATTTGAAACCGCAACATTTAAACAATGTTAAACCCCCGCGCTTCCGTATGAACTCCCGCTGGTGGTCCTGTCGTGCGGCCATGTGCGCCGAGGGTTGGGGCTAAGCCCTAGCCCTTTTTCCCGCCAAACCAATATTCAAACTACCATAAATAACATTTCCACCATTTCAATAGCAAGCAGCACACGGTGATATGGTGGTTAGCACAGTTTGTTAAGGTGTAGACGGAGGTGGAGGTCCGGGGTTCGAATCCCCCGGGCTCCAAATATTTTTGACATAGCTCACATTGGCTAAAACTGGGGTGCCACGTGGCATCCCATGATTGGTCCACATGGCACCCTTACATCCAATCGATGCATGCCACGTGTCGACCGTTGATTCACCCACATCACCTGCCACGTCATCTTTCGTACCTTGCCACGTCATCTACCATATGCCCAGTCAGCACTGCCACATCATCCTGCCACGTCAGCTGCTGACGTCACCCTGCCACATGTCACCCTTTTAGTGGTGACACATGTCACTTCGGGATTGGTCCAACTGCGTGCCGAAAATGCCAAATCAGCCTGACACGTGTCACGCTCTAGAGCCGCCACATGTCCTATACGGAATCTGCCACGTGTCAGCATACGGACATGCCACGTGTCCCTGTACGGACTAGCACATGTCCTGTACGGACTGTACGAAGAGGTACAGTCAGCATCCCAAATTTTTGCCTGTTTGGCTCGGCGGACAGAATGCGATATCTTCTCCATACGGACTCTGTTTGACTTAAAAATTATACCACCGAAATCAAGAAGACGAGACGGACGCAATGGTGTTGGTTTCGTCGGATTCCGAGCACTTTCATTTTTGAGCATTTTTCATGCCCTGACAGGCTTCTAAATCTGATTTCGGATCATCAATGAAAGAAAAATCATTTGGACTTAAAGTTAGTATTTGGTTTTCTAACTGATGGGCTCGAATAATATTGTGTGTACCAAACACAAATTCAATCTTTTCCTAAGATTCATCGGGGTCATCAATTTCTTGAAGGTGGAACCTTAAATCAGGAGAGATGGAAATTACGATTAGTCCACGTGCTTCATCACTCCTATTAGCCCATTTGAATTTCTTATTAGTATCAGTGGGTTCTTTTTCCTATCCCAAGGTAATCTAGTACAAGACTTTTCTTCTTAATAAATCCTCCATATGGGATTTCCATTGGAAGTAGTTGGTGTTGGTAAGAAAAATATTACTAAAAGAAGACATATTAAATATGAAGATAATACAGATTTAAAAACCAAAAATGATGATTCGGATGGGAAGATCTCAAAAAACTAGGCAATTTTTAAAAAAACAACATTGAAAATGGACTTCAGATGTGAAAGTTATGCTCTTTTCGAAAAAAAAGGCATAAGCAGTAACCAAAGAATTACGTGGTGGTGATACCCCTCCAAATAACCTCACTTTTACAAATAAGTTGTTTTATGAAGTGACCCACTTTTATAAAAAGAAGTGGGGATCACTTTTACAATGAAGTTACTTTATAAAAAAAATATGCATGCAAAATAAATAACTCAAAAAAATATTAAAGCTACTTATCGTGATTCACTTTTATACTTGAAGTGAAATACACTTTACAATGGAGCATGAATTTTTTTCAAAAAAAGTAGCAAAAAGAGAGACTTGAACTCAAGACCTCTTACTTAATAAGGAAACTTTTAACCAAGTGGGCTAGCAAAACATATTGTATTGTTTAGCAGGAGGATTGTTGTTGTTGTTGTTGAAGAAGGCTTTGGAGAGCGTGTTAAAAAAAAAATATTTTCAGACAAGAAAGAATATCTGCTTCTCGATGACAACAAGGGTTAGATCTCGGTTACCTTACCCGAAAAATGCACCTTTTCCTATCTATTTCTAATTTTCTGAGATCGCCCAGGGCATGAGGAAAAGAGTAGCAACTTGGAAACAAACAATATAAAACATAAATAATACACTACAAAAATTCAAAAAGGGCGTATTCAGGATTTATACCTCTGGATCTAGTTGAAATGGCCATATCTTGGGAAAACAAAAACCTTTTCAAGTGAAAAGAAAAGCATTCATGACTGGAATGTGCACTCCAAATGCAATGGAATAGTCCTCTCAACCCAGAAATGTAAAAAAATGGAAAAAATTGGATATGAGGCAATTCAAATTCACGATCTCAATCTACAACAAGAGTGGGTCTTCAAACAGGCTCTAATACCATGTTCAAAAACACAATTATTCAAATAGAGGATGAACACCTTCAGTAACCACTCATACAACCAGATCAAATACCAACACATTGATGTTTTGACATGGTAAAACCCCTATGAGGAAACATCCATGACCCCATCGAATGCGGCCACTTGGAGAAGTTTATTAATGCAAAATAAAAAGATTACAGATATTTTACAAGAGAGTTTCTCACAATTGATCATCAACAAATGACCCTCCATGCTCTTTAAATATATATCATGGGCCAATCAGGTGTTAATCCATAGATCAATGGTTGTTAAGATTGAGGAGAATATGAACCGTCAGATCACTCTATGTAGGGAACATATTGTGATCGTCATATTTCCTAACTACAAATGCATACTAATGCGTACTAAAGAAACACATTAAGAAACACACTTTTACCTAACGACACATTACACCAATTAGATGTTAACTAACTCATAAGTTTCTAAATATTCTAACAATTACTCCCATGGGATTTAATGAAGAAGGTAAAATAACCTGCTAACATATTTGACTTGTAGACCTTGTTCCAGATACATCATCTCCAGAAATTCCATGATAGTTCGGTCTATATGTTTCTCAAATATTTCTCCATCTCTTTCTAGAGAATTTTTTTTGTATATATACACACCTTCTTAGCGAATCAATAGATGAAAGAATTTATGAATTGATTATCTGAGCTATGACTCATTTTTCTTTTGTATTTTGTGTGTGCTATCATACGGTTGTAGATGTATGACTCTGCTCCCATTACATAACTCTCCATGATCTCATTCTGTGGTTGTTGGAAAAGGATCCATGGAAAAGAGTGGGATAGTGGGATCTCACAATGGATCATCAGATGTGAAGGGACATGTTTTCTTAGCAGGACTCCACTGGGATTCTATCGATAGCCTTTGTAAGCCATTATTTGTGCCAAACATTGACATTGTGATGACCTAGACAAATACCATTTCTTTAAATTAGACATGGAAATATTTGTTCTAGCTAGTCATAATGGACTAGACCATGAATAAACGAGTAGTGACTCACAAGTATAGGGACTCAAGATCTAATAATTTATCAACTTTGTAAATTCAAGGAAATTTTTGTATATATATTTGTATGTTTAAAATAAAGAGGAAAGATATGTTGGTGAATATGTAAAGTACTTGTCCCATTGTATTATAAATTTGTTACTATGTTCATCTGTCTTCTCAATGCTAGTACTATTTATAATTCATCTAATTGTGATTTAAGAGAAAAAAATGAACCGATTACCTCAAATTTTACGTTATTCAATTTAAATTTTGTACAATTTATCTTGTTTTAGTTGAATTTATACCATAAATGTGTCTCTTCATAGCACTAACAACTGGGTATTTGCATAAATACCATTTAACAATATATATTTTTTTAAATCACTTTCATAGATTCTTTTTTTTTAATTGTTATATTTATAAATGAAATACATGACATTGTTAGAGATTTGAAAAGAATACATATTAATATGAAAAAATATCGATTACTGAGAATACTAATCCAAGTTAATATGAAATATGATAAAAAAAAATTAGCTTGTATGAAGTGTAAGAATAAAAAATGAACAATTGACCCCCAATCTCGTGTTTGTAGACTGATACATATTTTGTGTTGAAATCTTCAGATCCTATCAATGGTCAAGTGGAAGTATCAAAGGCATATGATAAAGCACCAAAGGAATGGAAAATCCAACGGGGGAAGCGGTAAAGGTATAGTCGTAAGTAGGTCCTGTTGCAATTGAACTAGAACCAAATTCAATAAATTATTATTTATAAATGAAATAAATCACATTTGTTGGAGATTTGAAAAGAATCCAGATTAATCTGAAAAAAAAATTGATTACAAATAATATTAGTTTACGTTAATATGAATCATGAGCACAAAAAATGAGTTTGTATGAAGTATGAGAATAAAAAATGAACAAGTGAGCCCAAATCTCACCTCTTTCAAAATATGCATATTTGTTTAGGTCAGCAGCCTTATATCATATTAATGTTTGGGTGGGAACATCAGAGTCATGGGAGAAAGAACCAAATACAAAGGAAAATCCAACACATGTAGAGGTAGAGGCATAGAGGTAATCATATCCTATTACATTTGAACTAGAACCAGTGGATGACCTACAATCCAATATTAATAACAAATAGATGTAACTACAACATTTTTTGTAATATACACCATGAATTACAAAGAAGATTTGTGGGGATCTCTTGGTTATTTATGTTGGTTATTGTATACAACAAGATAATGTTACTAAAACTAAAGTTAGAATTCTTCCACAAAAAAAAATTAGGGTTTCAATCGTCGTTCACCTCCTTCCATGGATTCTATCTCGAGGAAGAGAGATACCCCACAACCACCACCTCCTCTATACCTCTTCACTTTCCAGGACCTTCTGTCTTCTTACATGAAAGTAGCAAAAGGACACCCCCAATCGATATTTGTGAAGAATATTGATGAGATCCCGCAGGTCTCTTTTCATTCCCCCTCCTATCGATCATTCTCCCTAAGACTGATTGAAAATGGATTGATCAGAGATTTCATGGGACTCGGGCCATCCCCAAGATAAATGACAAAACATTAAAAGGGTAGTTGTCAACAACTTTCTGTCGTAAGGGATTCTATGTTTTCCACTTTGAAAATAAAGCCGATAGATATTTGATATTTAGAAATGGTCCATACTTCATGGCCACTAGAGAGATATATCTAAATCAATGGACTCTGGAATTCATCCCAAAAAATGGTATCCTCTCTATTGTTCCAGTCTAGGTCAGGTTACCCTTCTTGCCTCTCCATTATTGGAATGATGAAACCATAAAAAACACTGGAAACGCACTGGGAAGGTTCATTGATCGGGCCGAACCACTCGAAGGACTATGATATTTTTCTTTTCTTTGTGTAGAAGTAGATCTGGAAAAAGGACTTCTAGAGGAAATCCAACTGACCCTGGATGAGTTGCCATATGTTCAAACAATTGACTATGAGCAACTCCCATTTAAATGCAAAGCCTACCATGAGTATGGAAATTTCACCAAAACCTATCCCAAGGAAACATCGGAGAACCTACAGAACAAAGCGCCAGAGCAATGGAAACCAACTAAAATAAAGAAAGTGAAAAATAAAACAAGAGCTCGGCAGCAAGAAAGAAAAACCAACATTAGGCCATCCTCACCAATCAAATGGAAATCTCCGATGAAAAAAAATAATGAAGCAAAAATAAACAAAAACATGTATGATCCTCTTGAGAACCTAGAATCAGAAATGGATAACTCGAAATAAAACACAGAAGACATGCATAGTCAACAAATTCCATAACCAGATCCCCCATCGACTCAAATCAAGCCTGATGCCCCACTACTCTTGGACCCCTCCCGTGGGTTGGAGGAAGAAAGACAGGAGGAATCAGGGGAGGAATCGGACATGGAAATTCTAAAGAGTGCTAGATCCTTGAAAGCATGAAGGAAAAACAATAAAAACATAAGGGAAAAAGTTGCAAATCAAGACAAAGAACTAGGAACCCAACCAACACTAGAAGAGGGCCTCAGAAAACAAGGGAATAGTAGAAAAGCTCCAAAAACAAAAGGATAGTCTCAGCCAACGAAATGGGGGGAAAAACATGCGAGTAAATAATGAAGGTAGTCTCCTGGAATTGTAGAGGATTGGGACAAAGAGAAAAAAAAAAAATGGAAAAATTAATCAAAACAGATAGACCCCATATCCTCCTAATCCAAGAGACTAAAATTTAAGGTACTGAAGCCTTGCGATAAATGAAACAAATAGGGAAATCAAGTGATGGAATAGCTCTAAATGCTAGAGGAGCATCAGGAGCTATCGACACAGTCTGGAACACTAAAATACTCATAGAAGAACAAAAGTTAGGATCATTACACTGGATGCTAGTGCATCTCGATTCTCAAGCATCTAGAATCATGTATCATCTACCCTATCTCTAATGTTTATATGCCTAATAACTATTGGGAAAAAATAGAAAGTTGGGAGACACTAATGAAAATCAATGAAATAGGAATACACAATAATTGCATTATAGCAAGATACTCCAACACAACTCTGTACCAAGGGGGGAAAAAGGAGGCTCTATAGTAAGGGATCCATTCAAGGAACATATGGAAGATTTGATCTCAGAGATGGATCTGTTTTATGTCCGACCTTCCAAAGGGAAATACACTTGGAGTAATAAATGATCAGGGGTGGGACACATTGCATCCAGATCAGACCGCTTTGTCATCCACAATCCTCTCAACATTTCCTCCCAAATTGTTCCTTGCAAAATCTCATATCATCGCCCAATAGCTCTCTCCTTTGACAAAGCAGAAACCCTAAGCCCCATTCCCTTCAAATTCAATCCCCTTTGGATGGATTCATCGAACTTCCTCCCCCTAATCACCTCTCTTTGGTCAATATGGGTGGATGGAACCCCGTTCTATATCTTGGAACAAAAGCTCAAAAATACCAAGAGAGCAATCAAGGAGTGGGTAAAAGCCTCCCCCCACAATACAAGAGAAGAAATTTAAAGGTGCAAAAAGAAGCTAGAAGATACTCGAGAAGAAATGGATTCAAACATCATTCACAACAAACATTTATTACAGGAGAAAGAACATTTTCAAAATTATATGAGACCACTCCAAAAAGAAGAAAAGGCATGGAGACTCAAATCTCGAGCCCCATGGCTTCAAGCATAGAATAAAAATACCTCTTTCTTCCAGAAAGACAAATCTAGACAATAGAGAAACATAGTGGAGGAAATAAAAATATCCTCAGGAATAAGAATCAACTCCTTTGAGGAGATTAAAAAAGTAGCTTCCTCCCACTTCAGAAAAATTTACACACAAGAAGGTGAATACAACAAAGAGAATATCTTACAATTCATAGAACACATCCCGCAAACGATAAAGTAAGAATATAATAAAGAGTTAACAAGGTGGTTATAGGGGAGGAAATCAAAGAAGTTCTACATCAGTTTGATCCTAACAAAGCCCCTGGGCCTGATGGTTTCACATTACACTTCTACAGGAAGTGCTGGGAAATAATAAAAAAAGACCTAATCTATATGATAAGATATGTCCAAACAACCTGAAATATAGGAGGCACAACCAACACCTCACTTTTAGCCTTGACTCCTAAGAACAAAAATGTCAGCTCCTTTGATCGCTTTCGCCCAATCTTTATTTGTATCATCTCTTACAAAATTTTAGCAAAAATCATAGCAAACAGATTAAAACATCTTCTTCCACGTCTCATACTCTCCAATCAAGGGGGATTCATGGAAAAAAGACAACTTTCGGACAATATAATCCTAGTGTAGGAAGAAATCCACACCAGTGTCAATAATAAAGAAAAAGGGATGATAATCAAAATTGACATGGAAAATGCCTTTGATCGGGTAAAGCATGAGTTTCTCTATGAAGTTTTAAAGAGATTTGGTTTCAATCGCTCCTTCATATCTTGGATGGGGAATGCATATCGACCCCCTGGATAGCCCCCCCGATCAATTGGATCCCAAAACCATTCTTCCAAGCCACAAGAGGACTACGACAAGGTTGTCTCCTTTCTCCAATGGTGTATGTTATTATGGAAAAAACGCTAAACAAAATACTCGAGCATGAAAGAGCCACTGGAAACATTATGGGACTAAAAATAGCAAGGGTAGTAAGAAGAATAAACAACTCCCAGTTTTTTGACGACACCCTTCTGCTAGGAGGAACCTCTCAAACTATCGCTAGTAGATTCAAACTGGTTCTTGATTAGTATGAAGCAGCATCAAGGGGAGTCATAAACAAGAACAAAAGTCAAATTTATGATTGGAACACGAAATCAAGTATAATGGTAAAAATTGCAAATACCCTACAGTTCTCCTTTTCTATAGATTGGAAATACTTCAAGTATCTTGGCACTCCTATCAGTATAAAGGCCCTTCATAGGGAGGCTTGGAAAGTGATCCTCCAAAATCTCAAGGATGAATTCGAAGTATGGGGAGAAACCTGGTTGAATCTAGCTGGAAGGGTGGTACTAATAAAATCAGTCTTATCTTCATATCCAATCTTTCAATTCTCATCCCTCCATGATCTGGTGGAAATTGAAAAGGAAATGGACAAACTAATCAAAAAAATTATTTGGCAAGGGGGAAAAGTCAACGGGAAAAAAATCCATATGGTCAATTGTTCTACTGTATGTGCCCCAAAATAAAATGGAGGAATATAGATTCAGGATCCATAAAATATCAACATAGCCCTGGGAAATGGTGGCATTCATGCATCGTGACCTTTGCTGACGAAGACAAATTTGAAGGTAAGATCTCAACCCACCGCCACAGTCATCCCCACCAAATTTCTACAGATTGGAATTTTATAAGGAAAGAGGAATTGTTGTGCCCAAGCAGTAAAGGAGTTAGCAATTTCCCCATCATAAGAAGGACAACTCCAGGAAAAAGTTTTAGCACCAGCAACAAAGGAGCAAACATTAACCGAGGAAAATTTTGCGATAGATGCAGCACTAGAGGCAACATCATAGGAAACATCAGTGACAGAGGAAGAACCAAGCGCAATTGGAATGGAGGTAATTTCCAAGCAATCTCAGTCAGTTTATTTGAAGGAATGGCTCACCGTTCATCCCTTCAAAGACTAGAGGAAGAGTTGGTGGCGATAATTTATCCACCACCCAACAACTAAAAATTCGTCTTGACTCCCATAGTTCCACTCTCACCTTCTCACAGGACACTCTAGACCAACACTGCACATTGATAAATCAATTATAGGATGAAGTAGAATTTCTCAGGCTCCAAGGGGAGAACATGGAAGCAAAGTTGGAAGCTAGGCCACCAAATTCGCCAACACAAAGCCAAAATGAGGAATCTGGAAGAAGAGCATGCCCCACGCTGTCTGACCTGAATGTAGTGCTAGATCCCCTTCTAGAGGAAGATTGAGTCTAAATAAGATCATTAAGAAATTCCTCAGTTTTGTAAAAATGGATCAATTAAATATCTCGTAAGATAGTTTTAGGACAAAAATGAAAAGCTCTGTTTACAGTGATGTAGAGGCAATTCTAGACTCAGTTATGTAAGCCTTTTTGTGGAATTTTTGCAGCTGGTATCTCTTCCACCAACACCCTCCTCTGTAATATGTGACCTTGGTCATGCCTTATATATA
>JZKD02S1673285.1:1012440-1030469 GCA_000966675.3 Picea glauca
TATACAATGTTCTCTGTCATTGCTAATTGCAAACATTTTGATTTGATTGATAATTTAGTTTCCACTCTACTTACCAACACTCACCCGTCATTTTAGAGGATCTTAAATTTAACAAGTCCCTATATGGTCATTTGGTTTCTTATGTAGTGGATTGGCTCATGGCCATAGTTTTTTAAAGAAATATTTATTCCTCTTATTCAATGCATTGTTCAAAGTATGTTTTTTAGTCAATTCAAATAGGAGAAATTCTCTAGAGTTATTCAAGAGAATAGATTGGTAAAAGTGGTTCATGGATTTTCTTTAATTGTGCAAGCGAAGCAGATCCTCCATCCAATGGGAGYTAGTGGTGTGTTATTTCTCTATGATAATTATGATTTAAAATTCAAATTTGGATTGGGAAGTGGCTTTAATAATCTAGCAAAGCTCATGTCCTTAAAATTGGTAATCACTCTTATAATAGAGAAAAGTGTTCCAAATATTCAAATCTTTGAAAACTTCCTAGTACTTATAAATTAAATATTCAAATCTTTGAAGACTCCTAGTACTTATAAGTTAAATGAAAAACTCTCCAAATATTCAAATCTTTGAAGACTCCCTAGTATTTATAAATATAAATTAAATGAAGGGGACCTATAATTTGAATAATTATATTTTGAGTGCAGTGAGATCAAATTGACTTGCAATATTGCGTTTGTTCACGTTTTAAGAGAATGGAACAAATATGCAAATTCCTTCTCCAAAGTTGGCACATTTAGGATTCTATAGCTAGCCATATTTCTCAATATTTTCATGATTCCTTTTATTAAAATGATACTTAGGGAGAGAGTCCTTGTGAAGATTATGATCAATAGTATTATTTTGGGAGTATGTTGGTTGCTATGCCCATTGTCAACCTTCGTAATTTGCACTCAAATACGCCAAGCTGTCAATCATCGGCCGTATGTATGTTACAAGATGTTTTTCTCCCCAATAATGTAGTTGAACGAATAATGTTACAAGATGCTTGTACGCTGAATCCGACTATAACAGATGGCTCGACTCCAAGCCCAAAATTTCAATCCTTTAAATTTCTTTCGGCAACTATGCTCATGTTTTTATTCTGTAGACAAGTAGTCTAAGAGAGAACATATATTATGTAATGTTTATCAATTTTAAACTTAAATGAACAGGTTAATGGATTGTTAATGGGAATAATGATATTTTAGCATCTTCATTTGTATTCACCTATTTTTATAGATATGGTATGAGTGTTTGGCGTTCGTCTCTTACTCAATTAATCCATTTTCTCGAGAGATTCCCTTTTTGTATGAATTACTTTGAACCAGTTCTCAGGCCGAGGTATTCTGTTTAGAAACACATGTTCTGGTAGATATACAATACACCCTTAGGTTATCAGAATGCATGACCTTAATGGTTGAGTGAAAGACTAGGCCAGTAAATGTGGTTATACCCGATCTTATTTTTAGTACATGTTAATTCACTTCAATTCTGCTATGAAAATCACCATTCTCTTATTTATTTTATCAATACAAATAAACAGTGCATGCTAATTTTATTGAATACATGTTATGTAACATTGATTGTTTCTTGTAACTATGAACTTTGGATGAAACGACGACATGAGGATGGATGCAAAGATATGGCAAGATCTCTCGAAAGACTCAATTCTTATGATTTTAGGAAGGATGCCCGTTAGACTTTTTGTTAAACTGAGAACTGCCTATAAACGATGGAATAATCTGTTGTGTTCTCGTGATAACCTACAAAGAATAATGGATTCTAACTTGTATAATCCCATGAGTCCCATCCCTGGGTTTTTTGTTCAGATCTGGACATCTGATCACAAATTTGAAATGTCGGTTATAGAAGGGAATGGTTCAGAGGTTTACAGAGTTTGTTTGCATCGCAGTAATTTTTTTTTACATATAATGATGTAATTAAAAGGCTCTTGAAATTGTAACAAGAAAGATTAAGCCAATTATATAAAAGTAGTAGGCTAAACATTCTACGAATGGGAATCTGTGACGGTATTATTCTTATTCTTATTTTGTGTTTGGTGGCCCAAGGATAGTGAAGAAGAGGAGCGACTGCATGTCGTGCAGTCATTAAAGAAGCAGAGAATAGTACAAAAAGTAATAAAAACATCCTTTACTTAATTTATTATTTTATTTAGCTTAACTTAATAATATGCTGAAATATATTAATTTATTCACTAAAATTTTATAAAAAATGTTTTAATTTATTTGGCTTAATTTCATAATGTCGTGAGATATATTTATTTATTCACTAAAATTTATGAAAATTGTTGCAACTAAGGTAGGAAAATTTTATCAAAATTGTTTTATTTTATTTGGTTTAACTTCATAATGTCGTGATATATATTTATTTATTCACTAAAATTTATGAAAATTGTTGCAACTAAAATAGGATTTTATTTACAAGAAAACAAGTTTGAAATATTTTACAAGAATATCTTAGGAATGAAATATATAATTATATTAAGAATATATATATATAATTATATTAAGAAAAATTGTTATGTATTATATTAAGGAAAATGTTATGTATTTGATAGATTACTATAAGATTTATAAAAAATGTGATGTAGTGTTCTTATCATTCTCTTGTTATTTACTAGTTGTGAAGATTAGACTAAATCAATACATACATACATTATAAGTAAGAAATATTTGAACTATTAAAATAATTATAAGTATTTTTAAAAATAATGAAACAAAAAATGTTTAATTTAAATATATTTATATTTTATTAATGAATTTAATTATAAGTTGTTAGAAAAAGTTTAATTTAAATATATTTATATTTTATTATTGAATTTAATTATAAGTTATTAGAAAATCATAACTAGTTCAAGAAACTAATAAATAAGCATTGGACACTTCAAGAAATTATTATTATTTTTTTTAAGTAAGAAAGGGGAGAATCCTTCTATTCAATCCATGAAAAAGTGCAAAGTGATACATTGATTTGCTGAAGGGAGAAGACCCCTCAGATTTGAAACTAGCCTATGCTAAAAGAGAGCCCCATAGAGCGTGTGGGCGAAGCAAGATGAGACATTACAATATAAGGAGAAAGGACCGGATCATTGTGTTGGTCGGGGAGGATCCTTTCTACCTTTTTTTTTACGAACATCAATCCAACCAGAGGAGCTGGTAGGCTCAGCATCTTTTACCACCAAATCCAGATGGTCTAAGGAAGTGCCATAATCTTGAGCTACTGAATTCAAGGGTGCTTCTTTGTCGCTGTCTGAGTTGTTTGATTCACGAGGTTGCTTTGGAGTCCCTGGAAGCGACGCTGTGATCATGATTGTCTCAGTAGTTTCCCCCTTTTCGTGAGGTGGGTGCAAGGACTTAACTGCGGGAGTTGGAATCATGACTTCTGAGTCTGCAGGATTTTGTGCCGCGGCTGCAGGGTGGTGCTTTGGGTCAACGGTTGGCTGCTGAGTGAGAGTTGGGGCCTGTGAAGGCCTTGAGGAAGGCGTAGGAGTTGGAGCATCTTTGTGATGTTGCTTATTGTCGGAGGAAGGGTTCGGGCGGCTTCTGTGAGATTTTGGCCCTTGCCAACCATTGGCTCTTTTCCGTGCTCCCATAGTTGAGGGAGGGATGGGGGAAAGAGGACAAGTTGCCTGGAGGTGACCTGTTTGCTGATAGGAGCAACATCTCAAGGCAGTGTTCTCATAGTCGACCATCTGTATGAAAGGATCTCCATCACCCCAGTCTATAAGAATCCTATTTGGAAGCCCTTGACTGAGGTCAATTTCAACGCATAGGCGGGCGAAAGTGATGAATCCTTTCGTTATTCTGTCTGTGTCTATCTTGATAAATCTACCCAATGCATTGCCTAGTGTGGGTAAAAAAGATGTAGAATAGAAATACAGGGGTAGGTTGGGTAGTATTACCCATACCGGTGTAGTCATCGCTGTCATGGTTAGTGGATTGAATTATGGGAACCATCGCTGCATGGAGAGTCCAGATCTTCCCCAGAACCAAGGACCTTTCTCTAGCACGCATTGACATTCGGCTTTTGTGGAGAAGTTGACGATGAAGAACCCCTTGGAGCAGAAGAACAACTCATGCCCCTCCGACCAAGTCTTGTTAACCCATTCCTTTAGCGCAGGGGCCGAGGGCCAAAGTTCGTTGAAGTAGAAAATGAGGGCTTTGGCCTGGTAGAGAAAGGCATAGCCATAGACTTGGGGATCTTTGACTTATGCTATTGGAGGTTCTGCGCACTGCTCCACAATGAAGGCAGATCTAAAGGGCTCATTTACTTTTGAAGCTTCAACCTTGAACCTCGAAGGAGCAGAAATTCCCAATTTCACGGTCTGCTTGTAAGAGCTTGGATGAGTGGCTGAGGGCACTCCTCCACGCAACTGAGAAGTGAGAGAAATGGTTGTGTTTTTTATATTTCCATAGTCCCATAGTAGAGAGCCATCTCCAAGCTGTCGTCCTTCGAAGATTAGTCTTTGGAATCCAGGCGAAATACCTGTAGCTTGGTGGATTTGGGTTTTGAGTTAAAAAACGAAAACTGAGTCTTGAGCCTGCAAGCAGATAGAAGATCCAGTAATGGTCTTTATAAAAAGGGGAAAGCTTGCCGTAGTTTCAGAGCTAGTCTTGCCGCGATATTCCGAGTGAATCCTCGGTCCTTCATTCCTCTTAACTAGATTTCTGCACCAGAGCGAAGGCGGAGAATCCCCTAAGAGCCGAAGAACTCTGAGGTCTCTGCTATTTGACTGGCTTCCAATATTTAGGTCAAGAAGGCAGCGACGGCTAGGGTTTAGTACTTTCCACACCCTCCGCCTATTCTCAACATTGATCCGGTCCCAAATTGTTGGTTCGCTCTCGCCAGAGAATGAGTCAGCACTGTCCTCCTCAGTTTCCTCTACGTCGACTGCTAGTTCTGCCCTGGCCTCCTCGACTTCGTCACAAACCATAACCTCCGCAGAACTGAACTTCAAATGGACATGAAGGATGAGAGGGAGCTCTTGGTCGGCCTTACACTGAGAGTGGTGAGACTTCTCAATCTCTTCGGCCCCAAACACGCGCTGGTAGAAACTTATGGCGTCCGCAGCATGCGGTGCCTCCACAATCAAATGGGGTTTCAGGGTAGAGAACGTTGTCAGCTTGGCCGCCGCGCCATTTCCCTTGTCGTTCTCCACTACAGCCGGCACAATCTCCTTAACATAGATGCGGTGGTCGCTCTGAGGCCTTATGAAATTCTTGATGCGGTTCTTCACAATCTTCTTGTGCAGCAGAGGAATCGCCATTGTTGACCTGCAGCTAGGGTTTTTCCTTCGGTAAAAAACTGGATATCGAAATATTTTGTTTATAACACTTCAAGAAATTATTACACATAGACATGAGCAACTAAATAAACATGGATAACGATTGAAGGAGTTTTGTTAGGGTTTTTATTGTAACATCCATGACCCTTCAAAGGAATGTGAATATACACTTATATGATATATATGCATTTTAATGAATTTAAAACACTTATTCACAATAACACGTAATTATTGTTACCAGTTTAGAGTCAAACAAGATTAACAGTAAATCCACATGCAACATAATAGATGATAACATTCAATCATCACAAAACATGCATAAAATACATAATTAAGTACAACAATGATATTGATCTTTTAGCTGAAGTAAATCCACCAACTACATGTCGACCTTCCACAAACCTCCGAGCCTTACACCGTGCTTCTCATCACTCTTAGCAGGCTTGGCAAGGACAATAAGGAAGTTTCACAAAGCAACAGGAAGGATCTTTTATCCTAGAAGCCACTTACACCCACAACTCACAGAAGTTCATTCCCCACACGCCTACTCCACCCCGGGAGAGTACAACTTCACTACTACAAGTCCATCAACTAGTACACCTCCCTTACCTTGGGCTTCAGAAACAGGTTGGACCAGAAGTCCTAGAGTACTGTAGCTGCTATGGGAATCCCTTCCAGGAGAAATCACTTCCCGACAAACTCTCTCTGCTGGGAGAGTTGCTCACAGGCCTGACAACCTGCTTCTTCAATTCAGCTACTAAGCAATATTGCAACAAAATTCAGCTAGCATACGGGTGACAACAACAACATGAATAGTAATGGACACCAAAAATGGAAACAACCTAACGCTAAGACACAACACGGCTCAAGCGAACACAAGAAAACAACCCCAAATGGTTAAGGCATGAACTCAGATTTGTAGTGTGGATAAACCTCAGTTCAAAGAACACACAGGTTAACTTTTCCCTCCCTGACTAGTTTCTAAGATGTGATAGGTTATGAAGAGGGCAGACACAGAGATATCGTTTTCATATGGAGGATGGAAGAATGACTCGCGAACTCAGGAGGAGGATGGCAGAACGAATCACGAACTACCGGCACGATTTGACTCACAAGTTACTGGTTCCAGATATCTGTGATTGATGCTCCCAGTTCACGGTTAGACAATGGGTCGAGAATGGAAATCCCCCCCCAAAAAAAAAACACAGCTGACACTTCAATTTTTAACTGCATGAGCCCACGTTGACACTTGTCTTCTTGGATCTGCATGCGTTCCATTTAGCCTACATCCCCAGCTACCAGGAACTTAGGATAACAAAACATATTATGTCCACCTTAGTCTGATCTCGATTATTTTCAGCATGAAATGAGAGCGGATATATAACAAAGAAATGCACTGATATATCGCAAATATTCAATAATATAACATAAATATATCAGAGATGCAACCATAAACACATATATACAGTGATACAGAATTTCTATTAATGAAAGAAATGTACAAACACTGTAAAAATACAGAGTGAAAGACTTGCTAGAATGGTGGCATCTTATCTCTGAGAAAAGATGTGACAACTACTCACATTTGCAAGAAGATGATTATAATGAGGCTCTGAAGGCCTTTTTACAATAAACAGGAATGACAAAAACCCTAGACATACAAAAACCTAATCCTAGGAGATGAAGCGCTAAAATTCATGTGGGCCTCGTTTGGGTAAGTTAGTACATCAACTTCCCAGGGTCGTAACTTTTGCATACGATCTCTGTTTTAGGCGTATAATAGCTCATTGGAAAGGTATTGTAGAGGAGACTCATTCTTGGGGCTCAATCATTCCTTTGGATCTAATTGAGAACCTCGATCTTTAAAATCCTTCATTTAGGCCCTCGAAATGGCCCCAGAAGTTAAAACCTGCTAAAAATAGTAAATTGCCAAAATTGCCAGAAAATTGTTTTGAACCAGTTGGAAAAGGTGGGTGGCCACCAATATCCACCTGGATCAATCCTCCCTCAGGAATAAATGGTCTCCATTGCGTTGAGTTCCTAGGGGAGTTGGAAAAGCATTTGTTGAATCTTCATCTTGGTGAGATGCTTGTCTTGCTGGAGACATCACATTGCTTAGTTTGTGGAAGTTTGTCATGAACCTGTTGAGGTTGTGTCTATTCAACAAGTTGAGATACATGAGAGGACGGTGTGTAGAAGGAATATTTGCGCTTTGCTGCAACCTTGTCGACCTGCTTCTTTTGGATAGAAGGTTCTTCGGGCAAGGCTGTAGGGGTTGCAGTGTCCTTTTGTTCTCCTTTTGAATAGATGGTGAAGAAGTTGAATTTTGTAGTATGAGATACTACTGTGTGACACTTTTTAGGTGGAACAATAGTTGGAACTACCTCTGGTATTCTGTAGAGATGACCCCCCAAAGTAACAATGACACTATGGGGTCGAGACTCATAAACAACATGGTGTCTCCACATATATGGTTGGCCCAAAAGAACATCACATACATACAATGGGGAAACATCACATAATACCTCATCCTTGAAGGGGTGGATGCCATATGATAATCGACACTGTTGGATGACACAGAAATCTCGTCCTTGGCGAAGCCACCCGATGTTGTATGGTTGTGGTTGTGGTGTTGTCGACAATCCCAACTATTTGACAACCTCTGCTGAGATGAGGTTCTTCTGGATTCTTCTATCAACAATCAAATGCAGCGGGGTCCCCTTCACCCACATCTGTGAATGAAAAAGGCACTCCCCCTCTTTAGGATATGTTGGTTCTTCTGTTTGAATTGTTGCGGTTGTGAAAATAACAGTGGGGTCCGCGTCAATGATCTGTCCTTTACCATTATTTTCAAAATCAGATTCTGAATTAGGGTTCGGCTCTCTGTCTTTCATTTTGGCCACCAATGACTGTTTTGAGCAACATTCATCGGTGTTGTGCCAGAGGATTTTGTGGAACTCGCACCATTTTCCGGTGTCCTTCTTTGTCTTCCTATGACCCTTCTTTTCCTGTGTCTTGGACTGGTTTTCGGGAGACTGTTTGTTAGGGCCGTCTTTGTCATACTTTGGTTGTTGTGGATTTGCAGACCCAAAATCCCATTTTTTATCATGCTTAAATTTCTTCTCAATTTTAACAACATATCGATAAGCAACACCGAGTGACGAGATGTCCAGAAAATCCATTTGAGTCTGGATGTATCTGTGTAGAGTCCCACGGTATTTCAGAACCGAATGTCTCTTGGAGTCTTTGATACCCAGCTCAGTGTGCAAGGTATGGAAGGTATTGGTGAAATATGGAACTTCTTGGCCTCTCTCTTGCTGTAGTGTGGTCCATCTCATGTATTGGTCCTCATAGTTGCCAACATGGTAATATTGTTCCTTTACTGCATCCACAAAAAAATCCCAAGTGGGATCGACCCCATATATTCTAGACTCCTCTATAGAACTTTTCTCCCAGTAATTTTTCCAACAATGTTTGACATGAGGGAGAGCTTTAAGGAGTGTGAAGGTGATCGTTTCTTGGTCGGACAAATTGTGGACAAAGAAATAACCTTCTAGCAGAGTTAACGATTTTTCTAGGGTTCTGCATCTATTTGTCCTTCAAATATAGGAATATCAAAATTAACTTGTATCTTGAAAGGCGAGGTGCCTCCAAAGTGGTTGCTTGATGAATATGCACCTAATGATATCGGTAGGCATTGAAGGATGTGGGAAAAATTCTCCATCATTTCTTCCCTCTGTCGCGTGAGAGCTTGCTCAAGCAACATATTGATAGGATCCTCTGCTCTGTCGTTTTTCTTTTCTTCCGCCATTGAGGGTTTCTTGGGTGTGCGAGAGAGATTGTCTTCAAGAGAGACAATCTTGAGACCCAACTTTCTATACTCGGACCTCGTCGGGGACATGCACTAAAAAAATGATCAAGAGCAACCTGCTCTAATACAACTGATCCGGATTATTTTCAGCACGAAATGAGAGTGGAGATATAACAAAAAAATGCATCGAGATATCGCAGATATTCAATAATATAACAAAAATGTATCAGATATGAAACCATAAACACATATATATAGTAATACACGATTTCTATTAATGAAATAAATGTATAGAGACTGTAAAAATATAGAGTGAAAGACTCGCTAGAATGGTGGCAACTTATCTCTGAGAAGAGATGTGACGGCTACTCGCATTCGCAAGAAGATGATTACAATGAGGCTCTGAAGGATTTTTTACAATAAACAGGAATGCAAAAAACCCTAGACATCCAAAAACCTAACCCTAGGAGATGAAGCACTAAAAGTCATGTGGGCCTCGTTTGGGTAAGTCAGTACATGAACTTCCTGGGGTCGTAACTTTTGCATACAATCTTTGTTTTAGGTGTATAATAGCTTGTTGGAAAGGTATCATCGAGGAGATTCATTTTGGGGGTTAAATCATGCCTTTGAATATCATTGAGAACCTCGATCTTGAAAAACCTTCATTTAGGTTCTCAAAATGGCCTCGAAAGTTAAAACCTGCTAAAAATAGTAAATTATCAAAATTGCCAGAAAACTGTTTTGAGCCAGCCGGAAAAGGTGGGTGGCCACTGATATCCACCTGGATCATAGCCTTTAGAAAATAATAGTAAAATATTATTCCTCTATAGGTAATCCCCCTAGCTTAACCCTTAGACCCAAATACTTAGCCCCCTCCCTTGCCCAACCTTTTGGAAGCTTAGTCCCCCATCACTCTTTCTTCGTGGTCAATATACAAGCAATGATGTTTATATTTTATTAATGATCTACATAATTACATATACAAAATCAGGCGCCTAGCCTTTAGCACTTAGGCTCTCCAACCTAATAAACACATAAGCCCACCAACTTATCAACACTCAGCTCACCAGCCTACAAAACTAGGTTACAATTCATAAATACAACTTGGGCTCGTCCTTGGGGAATTACAAACCCCTCCCCTTATTTTTGGATTGTCGTCAGTGCAACTTACTTACACATATATAATTCAAAAGATCCAAGCTTTTGCTATTGGAAGCCCATTATCCATCTTTACTTTTGAGCACAATGGGTCGATAATAAGGAAGCTGCACAAAGCAATAGGAATGATCTTTTATCCCAGGAGCCACTTACGCCCACAACTCACAGACGTTCATTCCCCACACACCTACTCCACCCTGGGAGAGTACAACTTCACTACTACAAGTCCATAAACTAGTACACCTCCCTTACCTCGTGCTTCAGAAACAGGTTGGACCAGAAGTCTTAGAGTACTGTAGCTGCTATGGGAATCCCTTCTAGGAGAACTCACTTCCCAACAAACTCTCTCTCCTGGGAGAGTTGCTCACAGGCCTGACAACCTGCTTCTTCAATTCATCTCCTAAGCAATACTGCAACAACATTCGACTAGCATACGGGTGACAACAACAACATGAATAGTAATGGACACCAAAAATGGAAACAGCCTAACGCTAAGACACAACACGGCTCAGGCGAACACAAGACAAAAACCCCAAATGGTTAAGGCATGAACTTAGATTTGTAGTGTGGATAAACCTCAGTTCAAAGAACACACAGGTCAACATTTCCCTCCCTGACTAGTTTCTCGGATGTGTTAGGTTATGCAGAGGGAAGATGCAGAGATATAGTGTTCATATGGAGGATGGAAGAATGACTTGCGAACTCAGGGGGAGGATGGAAAAATGAATCGCGAACTACCAGCATGATTTGACTCATGGGTTACTAGTTCCAGAGATCTGTGATGGATGCTCCCAGTTCACGGTTAGACAATGGGTCAAGAATGGCAAGCCCCCCCCCAAAAAAAAACACAACTGATGCTTCAATTTTTAGCTGCATGAGCCCACGTCAACACTTGTCTTCTTGGATCTGCATGCACTCCATTTAGCCTACATCCCCAGCTACCAGGAACTTAGGATAACAAAACATATTATGTCCACCTTAGTCTGATCTCGATTAGTTTCGACATGAAATGAGAACGGAGATATAACAAAGAAATGCACTGATATATCGCAGATATTCAATAATATAACATAAATATATTAGAGATGAAACCATAAACACATATATACAGTAATACACAATTTCTATTAATGAAATAAATGTACAGACACTGTAAAAATACAGAGTGAAAGACTCACTAGAATGGTGGTAGCTTATCTCTGAGAAGAGATGTGACGGCTACTCACATTTGCAAGAAGATGATTACAATGAGGCTCTGAAGGCCTTTTTACAATAAACAGGAATGAAAAAAACCCTACACATCCAAAAACCTAATCCTAGGAGATGAAGCGCCAAATTCATGTGGGCCCCGTTTGGGTAAGTTAGTACATCAACTTCATGTGGTCGTAACTTTTGCATACGATCTCCGTTTTAGGCATATAATAGCTCATTGGAAAGGTATTTTCAAGGAGATTCATTCTGAGGGCTCAATCATGCTTTTGTATCTCATTGAGAACCTTGATCTTGAAAAAACTTCATTTAGGCCCTCAAAATGGCCCCAGAAGTTAAAACCTGCTAAAAATAGTAAATTTCCAAAATTGCCAGAAAATTGTTTTGAACCAGTTGGAAAAGGTGGGTGGCCACCAATATCCACCTGGATCAATCCTCCCTCCTTACGAAGCAATGGTCTCCATTGCGTTGATCTCCCAGGGGAGTGGGAAAAGCATTTGTTGAATCTGCATCTTGGTGAGCTGCTTGTCTTGCTGGAGACGTCGCATTGCTCAGTTTGTGGAAGTCTGTCATGAACCTGTTGAGGTTGCAGCTATTCAACAAGTTGAGATACATGAGAGGAAGGTGTCCAAAAGGAATCTTTGCGCTTGGCTGCAACCTTGTCAACCTGCTTCTTTTGGATAGAAGGTGCTTCGAGCAAGGCTGTAGTGGTTGCAGTGTCCTTTTGTTCTCCTTTTGAATAGATGGTGAAGAAGTTGAATTTTGTAGTATGAGATACTACCGTGTGACACTTTTTAGGTGGAACAATAGTTGGAACTACCTCTGGTATTCTGTAGAGATGACCCCCCAAAGTAATAATGACACTACGGGGTCGAGACTCATAAACAACATGGCGTCTCCACATATATGGTTGGCCCAAAAGCACATCACATACATCCAGTGGGGAAACATCACATAATACCTCATCCTTGAAGGTTTGGATGCCATATGATAATCGACACTGTTGGATGACACAGAGATCTCGTCCTTGGCGAAGCCACCCGATGTTGTATGGCTGTGGGTGTGGTGTTGTCGACAATCCCAACTATTTGATGACCTCTGCTGAGATGAGGTTCTTATAGCTTTCGCTATCAACAATAAAATGCAGCAGGGTCCCCTTCAGCCACATATGTGAATGAAAAATGCGCTCCCCCTCTTTAGGATTTGTTGGTTCTTCTGTTTGAATTGTTGCGGTTGTGACAATAGCACTGGGGTCCGCGTCAATGATCTGTCCTTACCATTATTTTCAAAATCAGATTCTGAATCAGGGTTCATCTCTCTGCCTTTGATCTCGGCCACCAATGATTGTTTTGAGCAACATTCATCGGTGTTGTGCCAGAGGATTTTGTGGAACTCGTACCATTTTCCGGTGTCCTTCTTTGTCTTCCTATGACCCTTCTTTTCCTGTGTCTTGGACTCGTTTTCGGGAGACTGTTTGTTAGGGCCGTCTTTGTCATACTTTGGTTGTTGCGGATTTGTAGAACCGAACTCCCATTTTTTATGGTGCTTAAATTTCTTCTCAATTTTAACAACATATCGATAAGCAACACCGAGTGAAGAGATGTCCAGAAAATTCATTTGAGTCTGGATGTATCTGTGTAGAGTCCCACGGTATTTCAGAACCGAATGTTGCTCAGAGTCTTTGATACCCATCTTGGTGCGCAAGGTATGGAAGGTATTGGTGAAATATGGAACTTCTTGGCCTCTCTCTTGCTGCAGTGTGGTCCATCTCATGTATTGGTCCTCACAGTTGCCAATAGGGTAATACTGTTCCTTTACCACATCCACAAAAAAATCCCAAGTGGGATCGACCCCATATATTCTAGACTCCTCTGTGGAACTTTTCTCCCAGTAAGTTTTCCAACAATGTTTGACATGAGGGAGATCTTTAAGGAGTGTGAAGGTGATCTTTTCTTTGTCAGAAAAATTGTGAACAAAGAAATAACCTTCTAGTAGAGTTAACCATTTTTCTAGGGCTTCTGCATCTATTTGTCCTTCAAATATAGGAATATCAAAATTAACTTGTATCTTGAAAGGCGAGGTGCCTCCAAAGTGGCCACTTGATGAAGATGTGCCTAATGCTATCGGTAGGCATTGAAGGATGTGGGAAAAATTCTCCATCATTTCGTCCCTCTGTCGCGTGAGAGCTTTCTCAAGCAACAGATTGATAGGATCCTTTGCTCCGTCGTTTTCTTTTCTTCTGCCATTGAGGGTTTCTTGGGTGTGCGAGAGTGATTGTCTCCAAGAGAGACAAGATCGAGACCCAATTTTCTATACTCAGACCTCATGAGGGACATGCACTGAAAAAATGATCAAGAGTAGCCTGCTCTGATACAACTGATCCGGATTATTTTCGGCACGAAATGAGAGTGGAGATATAACAAAGAAATGCATCGAGATATCGCAGATATTCAATAATATAACAGAAATGTATCATATATGAAACCATAAAAACATATATACAGTAATACATGATTTCTATTAATGAAAGAAATGTACAGAGACTGTAAAAATACAGAGTGAATGGTGGCAGCTTATCTCTGAGAAGAGATGTGACGGCTACTCGCATTCGCAAGAAGATGATTACAATGAGGCTCTGAAGGATTTTTTACAATAAACAGGAATGAAAAAAACACTAGACATCCAAAAACATAACCCTAGGATATGAAGCGCTAAAATTCATGTGGGCCCCGTTTGGGTAAGTTAGTACATGAACTTCCTAGGGTCGTAACTTTTGCATACGATCTTTGTTTTAGGCGTATAATAGCTCATTGGAAATTTATTATCGAGGACATTCATTTTGGGGGTTAACTCATGCCTTTGAATATCATTGAGAACCTATATCTTGAAAAACCTTCATTTAGGTTCTCAAAATGGCCCCAAAAGTTAAAACCTGTTAAAAATAGTAAATTGTCAAAATTGCCAGAAAATTGTTTTGAGCCAGTTAGAAAAGGTGGGTGGCCACTGATATCCACCTAGATCATATCCTTTAGGAAATAATAGTAAAATATTATTCCTCTATAGGTAATCCCCCTAGCTTAACCCTTAGACCCAAATACTTAGCCCCCTCCCTTGCCCAACCTTGTGGAAGCTTAGTCCCCCATCACTCTTTCTTCATGGTCGATATACAAGCAACAATGTTTATATTTTATTAATGATCTACATAATTACATATACAAAATCAGGTGCCTAGCCTTTAACACTTATGCTCTCTAGGCTAATAAACACATAAGCCCACTAGCTTATCAACACTCAGCTCACCAGCCTACAAAACTTGTTTACAATTCATAAATACAACTAGGGCTTGTCCTTAGGGTATTACAATCCCCTCCCCTTATTTTTGCATTTTCGTCAGTGCAACTTACTTACACATATATAATTCAAAAGCTCCAAGATTTAGCTATTGGAAGCCCATTATCTAGCTTTACTTTCGATCACCAATTATGGTATCCATACTGCAGCTGAAAATCAATTTCTCTATTCCATAGATTTGCTTTAAGAAAGCATTCAACTTATTGTTCCTTGTTACATTCTTCAATTAAACCTTATTGAAAACACTGAATGGTTGTAGATCCAAAATGTTCCCTCCATTGATAAACTCTCAGCAGTGCTATGAATCCACAGACGTAAACACTTTGCTAGTAAATCTATTCATTTAGAAGCAACATTAGAACATACATGCAATATGTATATAGACAATTCTAATAACATTATAACCTATATATGAATTATGAGATACATAGCATACAATGAATAGAGAATTGATACTTATCTTTTGATTGAGAATACTTCCATATCAACATGGTCTAGGACAAGGCACCAAACCCCAACAACATTCCAACCAACGGTCTCTCTTCCCCACATGCCTGTTCCACCCCAGAAATGTGCACCTTCATTGTCACACAGTCCATCGGTTGTTACACCTCCCTGTCCTTGGGCTTCAGCAACAGGCCGGACCAGAAGTCTTAGAGAACCGTGGCTCGAGGAGTTCCAACTAACCTCAGAGGTCTCCAATTGGCATCTTCCCCGAGCTACTCTTTGTAGTCAACATTCCACTTTAATAAACATCATCTCATCTGCATCACCCACTTGCAGTTGTCATGAGAAAACATAAAAGAATTCATTTAGGAACTCCAATTAGTTCAAAAGGGAATTCAACTTTTCCCCCAAAACATGAAATTCTATTTCATATTTCTTCTCAGTTGTTGCCATATTAGGATTGCAACCTTCATTGTGGATTTCCACAACCACCAAATTGCATACCATTTTCCTGCAAGGCTTCATCTTCCATACTACCAACAATTGTCAGTATTTCCTGTACATCATAATTCAATTGCAATATGTACAGAACCATATACAGTGAATTTATAATTGTCTGCATCTAGCAATTCAATCATAATTACCAAACAATTTAATAAAATAGAATGACTTGTCATTCTATGCATATGCTTGTTCATAGTAATATTTGTAAGTTCATTACATTTTTCTTTTCTTTTTTTCTGAACAAGAAATTTTATGTAGTCAATATTCATGTGACTACTTGACTTGCAAATTTCCTGTTGCAATGTGTAAAAACTCCTAAAATGTCCTCAACTTCATGAGTTAACAACATTTCAGCTGTTAGTAACAATTATTTCCATGCAATAATATATATGCATGTACATACAAAACACATTCAACAATTGCATTTAATACACAATTCAATCACTTAATATGCATGACTGTCATTCTCCATGCATACTTATTCAACGCACCTTGCATTGAATTACATAATTTTCTTCATCTCAATCATGTATCTCACCATCCATAAGTTGGAATTCTGGCCAATGTGTTCACACATTCTCCACACACTTCCTATTTTCTTCCCAATTAATTGGATGCCTTCCTTTTCGACCAGAACACTACATGAAGAATATAATTATGTGGTGTTCATTAGTGTTAGCAAAAAGGTTGCAGTCCAAGTTTTATTTAAACGTAGGAGTATTTTAGTACCTATGTGCCTCGTACCCTTTCCATATCCGTACCTTCCCATATCCAACCCTGTCCTAGTCTCATACATGACTAGCTTACTGGAATTCATTTATATAACAAGTTCTTACCTTTTAATTCTTTTGTTGTTACTCCATAACTAAATTAACATGACATTCTACTATGTTAGTGTGTGCATTGAGAAGCTAAAAAGATTTGAATTAATACATGCCTCCATCCTTTACCACATCTAGTGGTATGCATTCAAATAATATAATCATGTGATTTTATAAAATAAATCTGGCTGAGGAAATTCTTACCTAAATTTCCTTTCAACAATTATGCAAAAGGAGTAATAAAAACTTACACTTGCATGACTATCATTAATAAATTTTATACTACCTAAAATTCTGATGGTAGTAGAAGCTTTCATGCTTCTTTTATCAAACTTATAAAAATCATTTCATCTCTTTGTTGCTTTGCTCCGTATGCATCAACATCACCAACAACACTTGCAAACATGCACGCATTCTTTCCTCTGGCTGACCCAACAAGCCATAACAAACTCGCTGCCACAAAAATTGCAGCAACTACTTTCTCCCTATAAAAGTTTTCCTTGTTGAACCCAAAAGTTTTCAATTATTCTTGGATTCCTGAATCTTCTTGTGATCTCATTGTAGTCACTGTACATGACTATTTCTTCCCTGATCACTTTCGACACAGTTACCCTACCTCAGCAAGGTCTTCTAACCTCTCGGTCAAAGGATCTTTCAATCTTCTAAGTGTAATTGACTCTTCGGGCTCTTGATTGAAGCCAAAACAATTATACACAGGCCCCCTTTTCTCCTTTAGGTGCAGGTCTTGACAGACCTGTGGTCTTATTCCTGCGCGCTTCCGTAACTCTAAGTTTTAGGCGCTAGCACCTTTTTCATTATCCCTTTCCTTTATATGACCCTAGGCTATGACCTCATGAATAAATATGATTGCGGGCATGGGCAAGAGTTGTTTTAGGCCAAACCGTTTTTCACCCCACAATTCACCTCTAGCTGCCACACATAAATTTGTTAAAACCATGGTATAAATTGCGGCCCGCTCCTAGATTTTTAACATCCGAGCAAGTTCTGGCCCTGCAATCCATTTCATTCATTGATCTCCAATCTCTTGGCGATGATCCGCGATCAACGACTGCTATCTATATCCCATTTTCTACCTTATTTCCTCCTTCCACATGTGATCCCATATCTACACGATCTGTCTACACGTAGCTCCCTTTCAAATCAATGACTATGGTTGATTCCGGCTCTCCGGCCCTCAAGAGTTTCAACTCTCAACTATTTGCTTTTCCCTGTATGAAAATATTTCGGAGTGGAAGATATCTTGACACCTTTCCTCAAAAATCAAACAGTTCTGATGAACTATGGCTCTCCGGCCTTCGGGAGTTCTCACGTCTCCACACACACAAATATTCAGAGTGAATTTCCCCGGAGTGACAGATCTTCTGCCACGCATCCTCTCCAAATCAACGACCCTGGTTCTCTTCGG
>JZKD02S1673285.1:1079892-1092126 GCA_000966675.3 Picea glauca
TAAACAATCCTACTCTGCTAACTTTACATCTTTAAGTTCTGACAAATCTAATATCACATTTATCATTAAAAACTGGCGGACTTGGTTTCAGGAAATGGAAAAAATACCGTGGTTGAGAAATGGACAGTGGCCATTTTTCACAAGCAGATCCCAATGATAATAGATGGAAAATACGATCGTTGACTGCGTCCAGAAGGAAGCATAAGAAATCCCAAATTTCTTTGCTACGAGGTTAAGCAAATGAAAAAAAGTGTCCGCAATGATACACGATATGGGAGGCCCCTTTTCCTTGAGATGGGCGATCAGCTCCTCAAGATGCGGTATCATCGTAGTGTGGAAGGCTATTATAAACTCCTCCGCATTCAACAATCTATCAAATTCCAAGGGAAATCCATCGCTAACCTGAACAGAGCGGATATCGAGACCTAAGCTCCGGGCGTGGGAGAAAGGGCTCTCCCCGTTACACGCTTTGATGATGTCGGCACTGCAAGCTTCTGTAATAACGAAGGTAACAATAACGCCCTTGGCTGCAAGTTTCTTTGCGAATTGGAACATTGGAGTAAGGTGCCCCTGAAACGGAAGTGGAATTGCAACGACGTGCAGAGGCCTGGAAGATGCGCCTTTGCCATTGCTTGCCGATTCCATTGATATGTTGTGTGATTGCCTATGGGAAAGAAGAGGCAGATAAATGAATAGTGTTTACCACTATGAAATCTCTCTTAAGACTCCCCTCTGGCAGTGGCCTTTTATTGCACAATAAGCCTTGGCTTCTGAAGTGGATCAAGTCTCCTCGCATATACTATGACTGTTGATGATGATGCGATGGTAAGTGGCAAACTGTTATTATAAATATAAAATTTCATTTTTAAGGGGAAAACCCATGATAAACTCTAAAATTAAGAGTTTAATGTGTTTCTTGGACTAATTGAAATCTAAATAAGGAGGTACTAATTGAGTTAAATCCAATTCTCTTCCATTCTTTGAATTAAATCAATGTCAAATCACATATTGGACAAGTTCAACTCACCTATATAGGTATCAAAGAAATATTTAATATTTAAATTATTAGAAGATATTTTACATATCAAATAAAATTTTAAATTATTCTAAGAGTTTTATTTAAATTATTAGAAGATATTTTTCATATCAAATAAATCTTTAAATTATTGGAAATTTTTTTTTTCATATTTTAAAGAAACAATATCGAAACAAGATGGAAAATCAAATTGGTAATGAATTAAAAAATCTAAAAGTATATCAAAATTAAGATAGGTTATGACATAGAAGGGAGAATATTCATAAAACTTTTTGACTTTCATAATAGTTAGGGAAATCAATAAGAAAAAAATTATATATATATATATATATATATATATATATATATATATATATTTATTTTTTTTTTCTATTTTTGTTTTTATCTTTTTATATGTTTTTTTAATAATCATAAAACTTTTGATTTTCATAGTAGTTAGGAAAATAATAAGAAAAAAACCAAATTTTTTTGTTTTTATCTATAATTTTTTTTTTTTTTTTTTCTATATGTTTTTATTTTATTTTATAATCTATTATTTAAATTTGAAATTTTAATACACTGTTCTAATGACCAATAAAAATATGCTTATTAATTTGTTTTTATTCTTCTATATTTTTTTATTTTATTTTATATTCTATTATTTAAATTTGAAATTTTAATACATTGTTTCAATGACCAATAAAAATATGCTTATTAATTATAAAAAATGAGAAGAATAAATATATGCTTACAAATTATAAAGGATGAAAAGAATTTGGCTATTTTTACTAAGTGATAAAAAATATTTTCTAACGAAATATATAATTATTTTTTTTCGTTTGTTAATTGGTCCAGACCTTCTTGGCATGGGGATCACACCCACTGGCTTAACAACACACTCCGTCACCAACTATCCTACACCTCGGACACGAAATATATAATTATTTATTAAATTTATTTATGTTGAGATGAAACATATTCTTTGTAATAAAATATTTATTTATTTATTAAATTTATTTATGAAATAAATTTTATTTTAATCAGAACAATTTATATGTTTTAAAATTGTGTTAAAGAATTATATAAAATATTACATTTATAAATATTTGAGATTTCAAAAATAGGAAATTAGAAGTTTGCAATAGAAAATACACAGTAGAACAACATTTGTAAAATGTAAAGTAAATACTTATTAACATTTGTGAAATGTAAAGTAAATACTTATTAACATTTGTGAAATGTAAAGTAAGTATTTACCATTCATATGTAGAGACTCAGTCACTTGGCTTAGAAAAAATTAACTTTATTGCATTCACACATAAGATAGTAAGATAGTGAGAAATAAAGAAAGATAATATTGACCTTACGCCATTACCATTGCTTTCTGATTCCATTGAGATGTTGTGTGATTGACTGTGGGAAACCAGAGGCAGATAAATCAATGGTATTCACCAGTATGAGATCTCTCTCAAGATTTTCATTTGGCAGTAGTCAATGCTTGTGACAAAAGAACCTGTCATTTCAATATTCTGAAAAAAAAAAAATATTTTTAATTTCAAATATTTTGAGACAAAAGAGCTTACGACAAAAGAACTTGTCATTTCAAATATTTTATATTTTCGGAAAGATATTTGTGATCTTATAACTTCAATTTCAATGAAACTTTTTCGGAAAGATATTCGTGAACTTTTTAGTTTATGTTTAAAGCCATCAACGGCCGGTCATAGGTTGTTCTAGAAAGACGTGTAGATGATCGATCACCAGTCGTTCCGAAATCACGATGGATGACCAGTAAAATTGACGTTATGTTTCTATTCTTTCAGAATCATTGAAGGACTGTCTACCTAATCTTCAAAATATAATTCAAAAAATATATAATTATTTAAATTATAGGTTTCCTTTATCCAATTTATAATTAGTAGGCAGACTTCAAAGATTTGAATATTTTAAGCATATCTTTTTCTATTGCAAAAGTGACTAACAACTTTAAGGACATGAGCTTTGCTACATAATTGGAACCACTTCTCAATTTAACTTTGAATTTTAGATTATTATCATATATAAATAAATCACCACCAGCTCCATTGAATGGAGGATCTCTTTGGCTTCTAGATTATTATATAGAAATAACCCATTACTAGTTTCATTGAATTTTATATCATTATTATTCTATAAAAATAATTATTTTTCAATTTAATTTTGAATTTTATATTATTATTATTATTATTATTATTATTATTATTATTATTATTATTATTATTATTATTATTATCATCATCATCAAGAAATAATACATCACTAACTCCATTGCACGACACGAAAGATTTCTTTAAACCTATGCACCATTTTTTATCAATATGTTGTCTCTTAACTATTATAAAAAATTTCTTCAATTCAATCCTAAAAAATAAACATACTTTTAACAAAAGAATAAACATACTTTAAAAAATGTGTTGAATAGAAAAAATGTACCTTTCTTTTGAAGATATGTAGGTTACAAATCAACCACTGTATAAGAAATTAAATGATCTACATAGTGGAACTTCTTAACTTTAAGATCCTCTAAAATGGGGTAGCTTTCACAATCCACCCAATTTTCGTTTCCTTTAAATTATTTATTGAACTTATTTTGGCAGCTCTCATAACTCTTCTTCCCCCTTAGATAAATTATTAAACTTATTTTGGCACCTGTCATAACTCTTCTTTAGAGTATTTTTTAAGTGTAGTCAAAACATAAATTTTTAGAATAATATTATAAGGTTGATGAATATTTTATATTATTTAAATATCTTATATTTTACTTATCTCAAAACCTTATTATTATTTTTTGGTATAAATAGTCATACCATATATTGTATAAGGAATTTTATTAACCTATTCTCAAGGCAATAAAAGAAATTTGGTTATCACACATACCAGCTAAATTTGAAAGTATTTGGCAACAAAAGAAATTTGGTTATAACATATTATCTAAATCTAGAATTGTATTTGTCTATTGTCGTAGAAGGGACCAAATTTTATCCATAGTTAAGTGTGAAGTTGATTGATTTTTACACTAAGTTGTTCTTAGTTTTTAATTTTTTTCTTGGTGTAAATTTCAATGTTTTATCTTTTACTCTTGAATTTAAATTATTTATTTGGTCAATTTAAGTTTGACATTGTAAAACATAAAAGTGACAAATGTAAAAATAAATATATAATTTTTTTAGTTATTTTTAATAGAATTGAATATTTTGTTTTTATTGTATTATAAAATTTTCCATATATAGAGAGAAAGAAAGAAAATAACAGTTTTTTCTTGTACCTTAACAAAGGTGACTCTAAACTAATAATACATTTTGAGTGTAAGCAAACAAAATTGAAATCCATTTACTTGACATATTTTGTTTTAGGTAACCAAACAAAACAACTAAAGTAAGTTAAGTACTGTTACAGGGAGAAAATGAAATATCATGATTTAAATTATAAATATGCATCAGTGATGTTAAACACTAAACATTTATAATAATAAGTAAATCGGTTGTTACCTTCATTTTATTTCATTTAATTTTCTTGATAAATTTTGTTTTATTAAATTATATTTATTTTGTTAAGAAAACAAAACAACCAAATCCAAGTACAAGTTTTGCATTAATTTACCTAAGAATTTTACATCCATTTCCCTGAAATCTTTTTACAAAGACGAGTAACATCTTTACATTCATTTATGTGAAAAGTTTTGTTTTACACTATATTACCTTTTCTCATGCAACAAGCCAACCAAACTTAATATAAGTTTTGTTGGAAAATAGGAACTAAAAAGATTTGGTAAAATACAATACTATATTAGAAGAACAATATATTTAAAGAGAGGAAATCAAATATCATGACCTAGGTTGTAGATATGCATTGGTTATGTTAATGATTAAGTTTTTATAATAATAAATAGATTGATTGTGGTTAAGAATTTTAGTGGAAAATTATGGATGGATAATTGTGGATGTGAAAACAATAGCTGGTGGAGACTTTCAATGTGAACTTTATTTAATGCAATTTCATTTAATGTAATTTAATGACTCTTGAGTGGGTTTTTTGTGTTATTATTTTATTACTTAATTATATGGATATGATTAAAGTTGTGGCATGGTCAAGTTTAATATTATGATGGAATTTGATAATTAATTTTTTATTAAGTGAAATACAAAATATATTTGAAAATGTGATTTATAATGATGATGATGATGATGATGATTAATATCCACTTCTATCGAATTGGTCTATTGGGCCTTAAGAGGGTAAGGGATAACATGAAGGTGTTGACACTTGAATCTGTGAGGATTGAAACAAAAACCTCACAAGGATATGAATCCTCTCGCGAGGTGGTACGGTACTCCTCTTTAGCTAAAAGATATATCTACGATATATTGGATTAGGAGAATGCTAAGGAAACAAACCCTAGATTTTTATTGCTTGAATTTATTTAATGAAATGGTCTTCAATATCCTGATATAATTTTTTTGTGTACAAAGAAGTCTCTTTACAATAAGAAAATATTGAAGGAGGGATTCAACATCAGAATTTCTTTGTGATCAACATCATATACAAAATCGTCTTAATCATATATAAATGCATCCATGTCTTCTTCACAAGAAATAGGAGAGAATAATTTGATCATCTCAAAGAATTTTAAAAGAGCACTAATATCAATATCAAAAGAGAATTTGACAGGTCAATCTCAAATACCTCATACTTAACACTCAAAATTACAAGATACAATAGAAATCAACCTCGAAGCAATTCTTTGTGGAGTTTATTCAAGAAAAATGTTCTTCATTACAAAATCTTTGGCAGTCATGTATACAGTTGTAAATACTCCATGATCATACAAGAAAAATATTTTGTAATAATACAAGAAGAACACTCAAGAACTCATCCTTGAGCCAAATTCACAGACTCAAGCATAAAGCTATGAGAAATGGTGTAGAAGATAGAAATAGTGGAGAAGATGGAGATTTATTTTCCTTGATCAGAAGCTTGGTTGCGTATTCATGGTTGTACCTTATTCTTCCTCTGATATTATGCCATTCTCCTTTGATACCCTTAATGAATCCCTTCTAATCTTTTCAAAATGAGTTCTTCTAATAATGAGCACCTGAGTGGGCCCAATGGTTAAGAGCATGTGTTATCTCTAGGGAGGTCACAAGTTCAAAACCTGCGAGGGGTAGGGATGTTCATATTGGCCTGTTGTGACAAAGTTGGAAGGGTAGACGACCCCTGGGATAGAGGTTCACTCGGTGTGGGCCTCGGGACGTCTCGGCCCCTGCTAAGTCACACGTTATTGGTATATCTAGCTTGCGGGCTGTTGGATATACTCTTGGGAGGTTGTTGTTCCCATGGTTAAAAAAAAAATGAGATCTTCTAATTGCTTGAGTAGTTAGGGTTTTTCCTCTCTTGAATTTCTCGTACAATTATTTTATTAAAGTATTCTCTTTAATTAAAAACTCATTAAGTCCTCATTAATGAACTTGCATCATTAATATATTTATATTCAAAATTGATGGGAAAATGTGGGCCCTTGGATGAATTTCGCGCTCCTCCTTGAAAATTTGACTTTTTGTGGTAAAGTATTATCCCACATGCATGGGATTACATGAATTTTAATAGAGTATAATATTAAGTTTATCTTACATTTAATGAGGAATAAAAGAGAGAAGATTATGGATTATGGAGATTAGGAGGATTTGACCTCCCCTTAAAAAAATGATTAAATAATAAATATTTTGACAAAAATTATCGCAGTCATCATCGAGTGGTATGCCTAGTCAGCATAATAAAATGTGGGCCCTTGGATGAATTTCGCGCTCCTCCTTGAAAATTTGACTTTTTGTGGTAAAGTATTATCCCACATGCATGGGATTACATGAATTTTAATAGAGTATAATATTAAGTTTATCTTACATTTAATGAGGAATAAAAGAGAGAAGATTATGGATTATGGAGATTAGGAGGATTTGACCTCCCCTTAAAAAAATGATTAAATAATAAATATTTTGACAAAAATTATCGCAGTCATCATCCAGTGGTATGCCTAGTCAGCATAATAAATCATCCAAGAAAATATCTCCATGTGTCATCAAATAGTAATGCACCATGTGTCTCCTCTCATAAGTTTCCATGTGTCACCACCCATTAACTTCCATGTGGCACAAGTTGTACGATGTCACATGGCACTCCTCCATAGGTTTCCAGGTAATCCAATCATGGGAGGCCATATGGCACTATCCATATGATGCTACTTGTCATACTCTTCATAGGTTTCCATGTGGAAGGATATTATTGGTTTGGAAATTAAATAAATTTTAAAAAAGGTTAAGGTATAACAATCAGATCATCGAGTGGTATTTCCAGTCAGCATAATAAATCATCCAAGCAAATTATGCTACATGTCATCAAATAGTAATGTTTCATGTGTATCCTCTCACAAGTTACCATGTGTCACCACCCATTAAATTCCATGTGGCACAAGTTGTAAGCTGCCACATGTCACTCCTCCATAGGTTTCTAGGTCATCCAATTGTGGGAGGCCATATGACACCATCTATATGTTGACACTTGTCATATTCTTCATAGTTTTCCATGTGGAAGGATATTTTTGGTTTGGAACTTAAATAAATTAATAAAAATGTTAAGGTATAAGGATGAAAGATGGAGTGAATGAGAGCGTAAGTGAGAGGGCAGAGTAGTTTGTAGGTGTCGGAAGAGAGGGTGGGGGGGGATGTAGGGAGCGGAGTGAGGGGGGAGAAATAGGGGTAGAGGAGTTAGGGAGTGACAGTGATGTAGGGTGAGGTGGGGAAGCGTAGTTTGTAGGCAGTCGACTAGCGAACTCGTGAGGCGAGGAAGGTGATGGGGAGGGGTGAGGGAGTGTGTCAACGAGTTTGCTCTTTCCATAGCTTGAAATATGGCTAAGTATGGGAGGATAAGAGATAGGTGAGTGGAGAGGGTGAGGGGGTGTGGGGTGATATTTTTAAATATGGATATGTATGGGAGGTTAAGGGATAAGGGAGTGGAGAGGGTGAGGGGGTGAGGTGAGGTAAGGGTTAGCCAACCCATGAACCCGATGAGACAAAGTTTAAGTATAGAAAATGTGAGTAAGGGTGAAGTGATGTATAGAGAGAGAGATGTTGAGAAAATTGTAAGTGTAGAGTATTAAACAAGAGAGGAGATGTGTGAGGGAAAGAAAACAAAATAAAATATAAATATAGAAGAGTTGTAATATAGGAGAGGAGAGGAGATATAAGGAGAGTGGATAGTTTGAAAATAGGAGAGTGGAGATTTCGAAAATAATTTTAAGTGTGGGATGAGCGGAAGAGAGTTTATGAACTAAGTAAAGAAGGGTAAACATGATTCTGAGACAATCAATGTTTTCGAGAGTTCTCAATTCCAAGAAAATTTAACTTTTTCACACGTTGAAGAAGTACCTTTTCACTATTTAAAATTTAAACCTAGATATCTTGAACATATGAACTCATGTTTTCAATCCGAAAAATGTGCGGTGAAGTTGATATTGAGGGATATGCAGTGAACTTAAATAAAAGTTCAAATTTTTTCATCTTCTGATATCATCATTTCTTTTTATTATTCCAAGAGAGGGAACATATAGGTAATCAAATTTCGGTAAACAACTGACTCAAACTACGGGGAAGTAACCCGTTGTGGGTTGTTGAGAACTCAAGAATATCAAGACCATTTACCTTATCCATTGGTCTATGGATTCATATTTAAAATAGATTCATGTAATTCTTCCTCTTTCATGGAGTTATCTTCAAATTTCAGTATAAAGATTGCTTTATTGTGCAAAACTTGAACTAAAGAAACAAAATATGTACATACATGATCTACCTACCCTATATTACTTGGAATAAAGAGGCACCTTAGGTATATCTAGATTTCCAATGGAGCCATTCAAGCATTGACTTGATCTTTAGAATGAACTCCAAAAATTTGAAACATGTTGGGACTTGTACCAATGAGTCAGGGGAACTGTCTATGTGTACTAGAGAAAAATTGAACAGGGTGCACTGAGGACCTAATTTCATTGCTTCTCCAACAATTCCTTGGAACCATAATTCAATGAAATCAATTATTTGTTGCTCAAAAATATAATTGTCATTGATTGGATGCAGAGTTTCCAATCGTAACATTCTTTCATTTCTCTCCTTATCATTGTCTACGTACAATATTCTTGATTCATCAACAATGTATTGAAAATACTTTTCCTTCATGTAATGGCCATCTTGTTCATCATTTTTCGCAAGATTCATTTCTTCCACCAATTGTTCTTCTTGCCAAATATATTCAGGATTTTCATCATCTATTACAAGGTTGAAATTTTCTAGTGTATTTGGTGGAGGCTCCTCAATTTCATTCTCAAACTTGTTGTTTAAAATATCTTCATATGGAGTGTATGAGAGGCTGAAATATTGTTCTTGCAAATAAGAATTCTTATTTTCATTTTCATGCATGTGATTAGATTCAGAAAAATATTCCAATGTTTGATTATATTCTTCTTCCAAATCATTCATTTCATTTTCTTGTGTCCATATGGGAGAGGGTGGGTGGGCTATAGCATTTGAAGCATAAAAAAAAACATATGAATGCAGTCTTGGGATGAACTTTTATGCAAATGATTCTTCTAACACATTCCAACTGGTAATAGAGTTAGGTATTAATGAGCTATACCATTCAAGAGAATTCCCTCGCAGAGTTTGTAAAAATAATATACATGTAACATTGTCTTCAGGGAGGTTGAAATCATGACATGTACTTTTAAAATTAAACAATCGTTTCTCTGCATCTTCTAAAGCATCCCCAAAGAATGTAGAAAAAAATTCAATAGAAATATCGGGCATTTGAAAATCTACTTCTGGTAGATTTAAAGGGGTTTTGTGAAATCGCTTCCTTATTTGGGTATTTCTCCCATTTGTTGAGTCTTGTAGATCCATTGATGGGATTGATGAAGAATTTAAAGGAGCATCATGACATGAATGAAATCCTTCATTTGAGTCTTTCCATGGAGTTCATTCTCTCAAATCTTCTGTGCTTCTTGGGTCTTTTTAAAATTATAAAAAAAGTGCAACATCTTTCAATAATCCTTTTATAAATCCATTTCATCTAAAACAAGCAACAATCTTATTGAATTTTCTTTCAAAGCTTTGAACCATGGAGATTTTGGTTTCCGAATCAAACCTGAAGTAGGGCCTCAAATATATTGAGAACAAATGGTTCCCCAACATGGTCGCTAAAAATGTTGACTCTTTAATTCGTCACAACCAAAACAAAAACCTAATGAGGATATGAATCCTCCTACATTTTTAGAGAGTTGGTACTCTTTGGCTGAAAGATATATCTATGATATCTTGGATTAGGAGAATTCTAAGGAAACAAACTCTCTAAGATCTTTATTGCTTGAATTTATCTAATGAAATGGTCTTCAATAACCATATCTAATGTTTATGTGCAACAAAATCTTTAAAATAAGAAAAGATTGAAGGAGGGCTTCAACATCAGAATTTCTTTCTGGTCAACATCACATGCACAATCTTCTTAATCATATATAAATGCATCCATGTCTTCTTCACAATAAACAAGAGAGAATAATTTGATCATCTCAAATAATTTTAAAAGAGTACTACTATCAAGATCAAAAAATAATTTGACAGGTCAATCTTAAATACCTCATATGTAAGACTCAACGTTACATGATACAATCAAAATCAACCCTGAAGCAATTCTTTGTGGATTTTATACATGAAAAATGTTCTCCATTACAAAAGGTTTGACAGTAATGTATATGGATATAGATACTCCATGATCATACAAGAAAAATATTTTTGAAGAATACAAGAAGAACACTCAAGAACTCGGCCTTGTGCCAAATTCAAAGACTCAAGCATAAAGCTATGAGAAATGGTGTAGAAGAATAGAAAGAGAGGAGAAGATGGAGATTTACTTTCCTTGATTAGAAGTTTGTTTGTGTATTCATGGTTTTACCTTCTTATTCCTTTGATCTTATTCCCTTCCCCTTTGATATTTCTTATTCTTGGAACCCTTGATGAATCCCTTCTTCTCTTTTTAAAATGAGATCTTCTAACTACTTGAATAGTTAGGGTTTTTCCTCTCTTGAATTTCCCGTAGAATTATTTTACTGAAGTATTATTTATAATTAAAACCTCATTAAGTAATCATTAAATAAATTACATCATTAATATAGGCATATTCAAAATGGTTCCCTTTCCTTTTTTAATAATTTTTTTTAAACAAACTTTTATTTTTTCAAAATTCAATTAATTGCCCTTTTAAAAAGGGGGACTGTGTTTTAATTTTATGGAAGTGACATTCAATTTTTTAGCCATAGAAATCACTACATATGTTATAGTAATCGTCTTATCTTTCCAACGATATAATTTTTTCCCAAATTCGTCGCTATGATATCAAGATATGAGCTCGTGAAGATGAGTTGTCACAAAGGCCCATTAAAAATGAAGCTGAATGATATTTTAATTTCTATGAAAATTATAGAAACTTTCATCCCTTGAAACCTATACTATCATCTTCCTCATCGAAATACATTTCAAACTATATAATGTTTGCATGAATCCAACACCCTAAGCTCAAGTTATGGCCTTTGCAAAATTGTGACTCAGCCATCGTCAATCAAAATTGCTGGGAAAATGTGGGCCCTTAGATGAATTTCATGCTTCTCCTTGAAAATTCGATTTTTTTTGGTAAATTATTATCCCACATGCATGGGATTACATGAATTTAATATCATATAATATTAAGTGTATCTTACACTTAATGAGAAACAAAATAGAGAAGCTTATGGAGCTTTGGAGGATTCAACTTCCCCTTAAAAAAATGATTAAATAATGACTATTTTGACCAAAATTATCTCAGTTAGAATCCAATGGTATGTCTGTTTAGCATAATAAATCATCTAAGAAAATGTCGCCACGCTTCATCGAATAGTAATGTTCCATGTGTCTCCTCTCATAAGTTTCCATGTGTCACCACTCATTAACTGCCATGTGGGGAAAGTTGTAAGATGCCACATGTCACTCCTCCATAGGTTTCCAGGTCATTCAATCATGGGAGGACATATGGCACCATCCATATGCTGCCACTTGTCATCTTCTTCACAGGTTTCCATGTGGAAGGATCTTATTGGTTTGGAAATTAAA
>JZKD02S1673285.1:1092266-1114328 GCA_000966675.3 Picea glauca
GAGTTATTGAGTGATGTAGGGTGAGGTGGGGAGGGGTATTTTGTAGGCAACAGACTAGTGGATTCGTGGGGTGAGGAAGGTGAGGGGAAGGGGTGGGGGAGTGTGTCTGCAAGTTTGTTCCTTCCATATCTTGAAATATGGATAAGTATGAGAGGATAAAGGATAGGGGGAGTGGAGAGGGTGAGGGGGTGTGGGATGAGAGTTTTAAATATGGCTAAGTATGGGAGGATAAGGGATAAGGGAGTGGAGAGGGAGAGGGGGTGAGCTGAGCTGAGGTGACGGTTAGCCAACCCATGAACCCCATGAGAGAAAGTTTAAGTATAGAAAATGTGAGTAAGGGTGAAGTGAAGTGAATTTAAGTATAGAGAGAGAGAGATGTTGATAAAATTTTAAGTGTATATTATGAAAGAAGAGAGGATATGTGTGACGGAAATAAATCAAAATAAAATCTAAGTATAGAAGAGTTGTAAAATAGGAGAGGAGAGGAGATATAAGGAGAGTGGAGATTTTGAAAATAGGAGAGTGGATATTTTGAAAATAATTTTGAGTGTGGGATAAGCGGAAGAGATTTTATGAACTAAGTAAAGAAGGGTGTGTACCAAGAAATAAACATGATTCTAAAACAAGTCATGGTTCCAAGAGTTCTCAATTCCAAGAAAATTTAAACTTTTTTGCACGTTGAAGAAGCGCCTTTTCACTACTTAAATTTTAAACCTCGATATATTGAGCATAAGAACTAGGATTTTCAATACGAAAAATGCAGGGTGAATTTGAGACTGAGGGAGATGCAGTGAACTTATAAGAGTTCAAAAATTTTCATCTTCCTATATCATTATTTGTTTTTATTATTCCAGGAGTGGGAACATATAGGTGATCCAAAATGGATCGAGGAAGGGAAAAATTTAAATTTCTCATAATTAGACGAAACAAAATCCATTACATAGGTTTCATTGTGTATATTCCTTCAGTATGTTTTTTTCCAAAAATGGACACCGTATGCTAAAGTTATCACGTTCTAAACTTTTTCCTAAACAGGGAAAACGTCAAAGGTCAAAGTCAACTGGTCAAAGGTTGTACAATTGACATGGAAGATAACGTTAGAAACACGTCATGCTCATTTTAGCACGACACATGGAAGCACCAGGATGTGCCACGTGTCAGTCATTTCTGGCATTTTCAGGGGTGATTTGGACCAACAAAAAATTCACATGTGGCACTGTATGGAAGTGACACATGGTACTGTATGGAAGTGACATGTTGCACTGTACATAAGTGACATGTGGTGTTATGGAAGATGATGTGGCACTATATAGATGATGACATGGCACTCTATGGATGATGACGTGGAACTTTATGGACGATGACATGGCACTGTACAAATGATGATGTGGTAGTTGATTAGGCATGCTGACCTGGCTCTGCCCAATCATGTAGTGACACATGGCCTAATGAGGAGGCACCGCATGGAACCTTCTAGAAGGTCAAAGTGGTTTGGCATTTTCTGCCAAATCTGGCGATTACCACCAAATCTAGCTGGAATCCTCCCAATCTATTGAAATCCCGCTAAGTTTGGCTAATTGTCACTAAATTTGGCAGAGTATCGAAAATTTAGATGGGCATGGAAATTGAAACAAGGGATTTTTTGGCACGTATTTGGAGACTGTATGGATTGTACGGATATTACAAGGTGTAGCATTGGGATTTGTGCCGAAGGCCTCTTCATAAGTAGGTCGACTTTATACTCAAAAGTTGCAGAATTTCTAGGGGAGCCTGAATATGGATTTTTTTTTTGCATCTGAGTAGCCGAGCCAAAAATTGAATCCATATCCCATGATGTCGAGCCAAGCATATCCGATTTCATACTCAAAAGTCTCAAAATTACTTGTTGCAACCATTGATGATGTATGTTTATGTCTAGAAGTTGTAGATTTGAAAGGTGGTTTCAGGAGTTGTTATGTGATCCTTTCTTGGTATTTTTTTTAAGCATTAAAGATTAATATGAAGACTCCCATTGAAGACAAAGGCCCGAATACGTAGGAAAATTTGTGTTGAACTCCGTTATCAATCTTTGGAGCTATGGTTTTTTGTTCCTAATGTTTACTTTTTGTTCTGCATTCTTTATGATGGTTGCAACATTCATTCACTAAAATATTCTTCTTCTCTTAATTCCTAAATGGTAAATCAACTCATGCATAAACTTAACCATAGTATTTAAAATATCAATTTCGGATCAAGTGGTATCAAAGAAGGTTGACAATTGGTTTTTTGAGTTTGCATGATTACCAGGGAAAAGCTAAGTCGTGGTGATGGAGAGCTTGTAGAAGGAGATCCTGAGATTGGATCAATAAAGATGACATATCAAGGTGAGAAAATGGCATCGAAAGAAGGAATTTTTCAAAACAAAAGAGAGTTTCGAAAGAATTTCTTCACCATGTTGGACATGGTAAAAGTGTTGTATGATGATTACCTGGAATGGAAGAGACCTTTTCAAGCAGAATCTTCAAAACATGTCAAAATTGAAGAAGGAAAGGACCTTCCAAAACCTCCTCCTTCACCTCCTTCATATCCATATTCTTCTTCTTCAGGTACAAGTTCGAATACTACTTCTTTAAGAAAAAATTCTCATAAACATAAGCCTGATATGCCATTACTTTAACTTGATATAAAGTTTGTTTTACCTGTGTATGATGGCAATGTTAATGCTGAGAAACTTGATAACTGGGTTAGATAGATGGATGTATATTGTAATGTGCAACAAATCAAAGATGAGGCATCAAAAATCAGATTGGCATCACTTCGTCTGGAAGGCACAAATCTCATATGGTGGCAAAGTAAGATGCAACATGGAACTAATCAAGTTGATAAGATTTTTCCATAATGGCATGATTTTATTTCCACACTTAGAAAATAGTTCTATCCATTGGGATATAAGGAAAATGATTTAATTGAATGGAAAAGTCTTAAGTTAAGGAAAGGACAGTAGGTGCAAGAATATACATATGAATTTCGTAACACAGATTTGATGTTAGATGTTCCATTAACTACACAAGAAAATCTTATGAAGTATATAGGAGGTTTGCCTGCTTATATTCGTAATATTATATTCATGTTTGGACTTAATGATCTTGATGAGGTATCTCTCCAAGCAACATATATTGAAATAAGAAAAATTGGAGTTAGTGTATTAGGGGAATCATCTTCAAAGAAAGATGTAAAAGGAAAATGGAATGGGAAGAAAGAAAATTCAGCAACAGTGAAGGAAGAGAGGCTCTCTTGCAAGCATTGCCAGAAAGAAGGGAATGATGATGAGCATTGCTAGCAATTGCACCTAGAGAAGAGACCAAAGTGGTTCAAAGAAAGGAAAGGGAGGAAAAAAGTTGCAAAAACAACATGACCAACAAACTTGGGATTAGATTCAGGTGATGAGTCTAATATTACAACAATTGGTTTGACAAGTAAAATTGGTGATGGTTTTCATTCAAGAAGTAAATTGTTTCATACAAGGGTCATTATGAAACATACTAAGATCGATACATTGATAGATAATAGATCTCAATCTAACTTAATTTCAGAAGTAGAGGTTAAAAAATTGGGATTAAACAATAAGATGCATCACAAACCCTATTCACTTAATTGGATAAAAAAAGATCACAAATTGCTCATAACAAAGAAATGTATCATAAAGTTTGAAATTACATCTAAGTATGTGGATGAAGTAACTTGTGATGTGGTTCCGCTATAAACATGTGGAATGGTATTAGGTAGCCCTTATTTATATCATCGCAAATAAATTCTTTATAGGGGACATAATCGATATCACTTAACTAAAGAAGGGGAAAAATATGTCGTACATGCTCATGATATAAAAGAAAATCAATCTCTTCTAACAATGGAACAATAAAAGAAGGCAGCTTATGCAAGCAATACACTTATAATTGTGCCAAGTAAAGCAGTTGATATTAAGCATTAACATGATATGGTTGTAGGATGGGAGTTCAATCATACTTTGCTTCAAAATAAGTTAATGTCATCCAAGCAAGTCAAACATATTTGTTCATTTTCAGTCATATTTCTAATGTTATCGATGTTAATGTTTTCTACATGGATGGTAGTGGATTCAGTTAGATGTGAATGAGTTCAAATGGCTAACAATATGCTTTCAATTATCATGCTTATTATGCAATTGATTATGATGCGGTAGGTGCCCAAGATAGATTTTAAAGACAAAGGAAAAGTGGGGAGGCCTATCCTGCACTTGATGACTCGTTAATACCCTTTTGGAGGACCAAAAGGTCTTAGTGGGGAGGAATGATCCAAAATGGATCCAGGAAGGCCAAAATTTTAAATTTCTCGTAATCAGACGAAACTAACGCCATTTCACAGGGCTCATTGTGTTGATTCCGATAGTATGTTTTTTTTCTTAAAATGGACATCGTATGCGAAATTATCGTGTTCTGAACTTTTTCCCAAACATACAAAAAGTCAAAGGTCAAATTCAACTGGTCAAAGGTCGTACAACTAACATGGAAGATGAACTCAGTAGTACTTCATGATGATGTCAGTCATACATCATGATGACATCATCATGACATGTGGCAGCACTAGGGCATGCCACATGTTATTCATTTTTGGCATTTTCAGGGATGATTTAGACTAGTAAAAAAGTGACCCGTAGCATTATACAGAAGTGACACATGGCACTATACAAAAGTGACACGTGGCACTGTATGGAGGTGACATGTGGATTTATGGATGATGACATGGCATTATATGGATGATGACATGGCATTGTACAGACGATGACATGGCATGTTGATGTGGCTTGGGCCAATGATGAGGTGACATGTGGCCTAATGAGGAGGCTCCATGTGGCACCTTCTGGAAGGTCAAAGTGGTTTGGGGGTTTTCTCCAAATCTGGTTGTTACCACCAAATTTGGTGGGAATCCTCCAAATTTGGTGAAATCCCACTAACTTTGGCTAATTGTCGCTAAATTTGGCAGAGTCTGGCTTATTTAGCCAGGTATAGAAATCAAGACAAGGGATATTTTGGCATGTTGTTTGAGACTATATGGATCTTATAGGGTGCAACATTGGGATTTGGACTGAGGGGAGGTCCCAAGGACCTGTTCAGAAGTAGGTTGATTTTATACTCAAAAGTTGCAGAATTTCGAGGGGAGTCTGAATACAACTTATGTTTTTGAATTTGAGTATCTGAATAGAAAAGTGCATCCAGAACCCAAGATGTCGAGCCAAACATAATGATTTCATACTTAAAATTCTTAGAATTACCTATTGCAACCATTGGTGATGTTTGTTTCTGTCCAAAAGTTGCATATCTGAAAGGTGGTTCCAAGAGTTGTTATGTAAGACTTTCTTGGTATTTTTTTTAAGCATTCAAGATTAATAAGAAGCCTCCCAATGAATACAAAGGCCCAGAGACGTAGGAAAATTTGTGTCGAACTCCATTATCAATCTTTGGCGTTATGTATTGTTTTTTTTAATGTTTACTTTCTGTTATGCATTCTTTATGATGGCTACAACATTCATTCACTAAAATATTCTTCTTCTCTTATTTCCTAAATGGTAAACCAACTCATGCATAAACTTAACCATAGTCTTTAAAAGATCAATTTCAGACAATAGTTGATCAAATTTTGATCAATAGAAGCTTGGTAGTGTGAAAAATATTTTGAAATTGAGATCTAATCTAGGGATAGGTTGGAAAATATAAGAGAAAGTGTTTTTCATCTTTAAGCTTATTAGTGTCACAAAGGTGACACATTATTTCATCCCATGGCATTTTAGGAATTGACCAATGGCTAGTTTCACTATGGAGCTCATGAGAATTTTTTCTTATCTTAGAAATGATTACTTTTTTCTTTACACTTGTCAAAACATAGCTATAATTTTGATCTTCTAGATTAGGGTTGATTATGTCCTTATGATACCATAATTTTCGTTTTTCCTCTAACTCTTTATCATACAACATTTTCTCCTTAAATTGTGATTCGATAATATTTTTAATACTATCCTTATTTTTCAAAATGGTGTCTTCCATGATTCCCTAATAGCTTAGCCAAGACTAGGCATATTTATTCGATCCTCGGTTGAGTCGACGGTGGTTACGGCTAGAATTTGAAGCAATTTTAGGAAGCCTCTTGAATTCCATGTTGTTTAACTTGTTCTAATACATTAGGTATCAACAAAGGTATCCCAAGTGGTTCATCTCCTGATTTCCATAGAATTCTAACTATGTAACATACCTAGCCACCCTCGGGCCAGGCACAATACCTCAAAACTATGCTCGAAATTGATTTCAATTTTTGATACCATTTAATTATTAAAGAAGCATGAAAGAAACATGATAACAACACATGAAATAATAAAGATTCATGCTACAATATAAATGATTTTTAAACATTCCATGCATAACAATAACTAGCAAGCATGCATGTTATAACATACGAGTCATAGAGACAATAATTAATACACAACGAAAATAAATATACAACAGAAAAACACATGGCAGGGAGCACTTATCTTAATCAAAATGGTTCACGAACTAGCTATAGATCAAGGACATTCCACCCAACCATAGACACTGTTGTTCCAAGTCTCAATAGTATATCACCCCCGAGCCAGGGTTATGAATCCACAAGGAAGCTTATGGGGTGTCACTAAGCTTCCCAAACCAGTCATCACTCAAGCTCTCACAGGTTCCTCAACACACAGAAATCCAAAGTACACCATCTCTCTTTTCTCCATCCTTCACAACCTAAGAGAATGGAACCCCTTCTCTACCACATAGTCCCTCAGGATGTTCACCACCTTCCATGGCTCCAATACATATGGTTGAGAATCTCCATGCTGGGACTCTCAGGACTCACAACTCTGAATAAATGTTAGGACATGCCAATGCATCTCAGGCATGCAATAAAACATTCATGGTTGAAGGACACAAGTCACTTCTACATCCAAAAAACAATGACTTCCTCCTCAATAATTCACCCCCAGAGTCCCATTCCAATAATAAGAATGAATGAGTAAAAAAATGAATAGAATGGAGAGTGTGAAAAAGGAATAATGAATGAACAGGGTGAGTGAAGAAGAAGAAGAAGAAGAAGAAGAAGAAGAAGAACCCCTAAACATCCCACAATATGGGTTTATATATTTACTTGGAAATCAAGAACCACATGGCCTTCCCCCAAGAGGCTCATGTAACCCCTTCTCTCCATTAAAAAAATTATGGGTAAATAAAATATGGTAAAATGACTTATCCCTTAAGCCCCCTCTCTCACGGAATCATATCCCCCTATAACTCTTTTCTTTGTTTGTTTTGTATCTAACAATGTATTTTATTATTATTAATGATCATATCATTACATTCCTAGGCACATTGGACTCTTTAATTGTTTGGGCACTCTGAGATTTCATCAAATAAAAAAAATACATTATTTCATATGGAGACTCAAAACCAGGGTATTATATTCCCCTCCCCTTTATTTTGGCACTGTCCTCAGTGCATATACAAAATAGAAATCAAAATTTAAAAATTTATTCAAAAGGTCATGCGTACTCTGTTTGCATGGCATATTCATGCTCCCAAGTAGCATCTTCAGGATTGTAGTAGTTCCATTGAACTTTTACCAGTTGTGTAACTTTATTCCGAAGCATTTTGACTTGTTTGTCCAATATGAACACTGACTGGACATGAATGCCTCCGTCTAGCTCTACCTGAATCAAATTCCAATCAATAACAGTCTTAAGATCATGTGTATATTTTTTCAACAAAGAGACATGAAATACATTATGCACATTCATGGAAGAAGGAAATGCAAACATGTATGCAACTAGCCCTATTTTGTCCAATATCTCAAATGGACCACAGAATCTGACTGCTAGATTTGTACAACTACCCAACTTCAATAAGCTTTTCTTGGGATTCACTTTAAAAATAACATGCTCCCACACTTTAAATTATCTAGTTGTCTTATTCTTATCTTCATAAATTTTATGTCTATCTTGAGATGCCTATAATTCTTCTTAATTCTAACCATCTGGTCTTCCATGTCCTTGAGCAATTTTGGCCCAAGTACTACTTTGTCTAATGGGTTTTCCCAAGTCACTGGAATATTCCATTTTATACCATATAAATCATCAAATGGGCTCAGCTTCAATGAATCTTGATAGCCATCATTATAGGTGAACTCAACCAAATGCAAGTAATCTTCCACTTAGATGGTTTATTTATCACATACATTCTCAACATGTCTTCAATCACTTGGTTGACTCTCTCTGTATTCCCATCTGACCGTGGATGCTATGTTATGATAAAATTCATACTTTCACCAAATCCTTTAAAAAATCCCCTCTAGAAATTTGAAGTAAACTTTGTATCTCTGTCTGAAACTATTTCCTTGGGTATCCCATGCAACCTAGCAATTTCCCTCATGTAAATTTCAGCAATATTAGTTTTTGTATGATTCATTTTCACATGAACAAAATGAACAACCTTTATCAATTTATCCACAACTACCATTATGGAATCATGTTGTCTTACTATCATGGGAAATTTAGTTATAAAATCAATGGTTACCACTTCCCATTTCTTCTTTGGAATTGACAATGGCTGAAGCAAACCCGTCGGGTGTCTATGCTCAACTTTTACTCTCTAACATTCCATACATATGAAAATGTAATCAATAACATCCTGCTTCATTCCTAGCCAAAATAATTTTCTTCGTACTGCTGCAATTGTTTTTTGTTAACCAAGATGTCCGACATATGGAATGTTATGCATTTATTTTAATACCAAATTCCTAAGTTTTTCGGAACTAGGAACATAAATTCTATGTTATGCATAAGTAATTCATCTTCATTAATCTCATACTCTTTAATTTTCTATTGTATGTTTTCTTGTTGTAAACTTTCTTTTACTTGTAGGAAATGTTGATTTGTAACAACAACATATAAAATTGTGCTCTTTAAATCCAATTGATGCATACTAACAATTGTACCATGCATGAGATGTACTCTTTTGTTGAGTGCATAACCAACTTCTTTTTTTTTCCCTTGATATGCTTGATTTCAAATTCATACTCACTTAAAAATTATAAACATCTTGTTTTCCTAGCATTCAAAGTTGGTTGTTCAAAAATATATTTCAGACCACTATGCTCTATCATTAATTCAAATCTTTTTCCCATGAGATAATGCCTCCACATCTTCAATGCATAAACTATGGAAACAAGCTCCAAATCATGTGTGGAATAATCCGTCTTATGTTCATTGTGTTTTCTAGACTCATAACCAATGGCATGTCCATTTTGAGTGAGGAATCCAGCAAGTCCTTCCTTGCATGCATATGCACATACCAAAAAATTCTCATTTGGGTCAACAATCTTTAAAACAGATGCACTAGTAAGCAATTCTTTCAACAAATTAGAATTCTCTTCACACTCCATTGTCCATTCAAATTTGGTTCCCTTCTTTTGAAAATAAGTTATGGGATGAGAAATATTAGAGAACCCTACTATAAAGCTCATGTAGTATCTGGCTAATCCCATAAAAGATATGATTTCTGAAACATTCTTGGGTGTTGGCCATCCTTTAATGGCTTCAATCTTTTCTGGAGCTACTGTTATACCTTGTTATGAAATCATATGACCAAATAACGGATTTGGTATTGGTAAAAAGAAAACTTACAAATCTTGGAATAAATATGATGTTCCCTCGATACTTGTAACATGAACCTCAAGTGATGTTTATGCTCTGCTCTTCCTCAGACTTACAATAAATAAGTTTTTCATCCAAGAACACAATGACAAACTTATCCAAATAATTTATGAATATGTCATTCATTAAGAACATAAAGACAATTGGTGCATTGGTCAGTCCAAATGACATCACTACAAACTCATAATGTCCAAACCTAGTTCTAAAGGTTGTCTTATTGATGTCTTCTTCCTTGATTCTTACCTGATGGTATCTGGATCTCAAGTCTATCTTTGAAAATGTATTTTCTCCTCTTAGCTGATAAAAGAGGTCATCAATTTTGGGTAGAGGTTATTTTTTATTCGCAATGGCTTTATTCATATGTCTAAAGTCTATACACATCCTCAATGTTCCATCCTTCTTTTTAACGAAGAGTATTGGTGCTCCCCAAGGTGAAACATTGGGACGTATGTACCCTTTCTTCAACAACTCTTCCAAATTCATTTGTAATTCTTTCAATTCAAGTGTACTCATTCTGTAAGGTGTTTTTGATACTAGGGAAAATCCTAGTACTAAATCAATAAAGAAATCTATCTCCCTCTTTGGTGAAAATCCTGGTATTTCTTTGAATACATCTTCAAAATCTTGCAATACTGGAAAATATTCAAGGCTTGTCCCTTCTATATTTTATGACTCTTCCACATGAGCTGCATACAATTGACATCATTTCTTGAAACATTTCTCCAATTGTAAGGCTGAAATCTCCCTTATAGAAATGGGTCTTGGAATTCCTTTCATAGTGCTCTATTTTTCTTCTTCATAAAGACATGTAAATGTCTTATTATGACAATCTAGGATGGCATCCTGTTGGTGCAACCAATCCATTCCAATTAGGATGTCATCAGATCCTAATGGGATGATATTCATATCAACAACTGTATTTAATCCACTAAGATTTATTGGACAACTTCTGACAGCCTCATTGATCCTTCTTTTGGTTCCAGTGGCTAGCTAAACCAAACTTGACTTTCCTAGCTTACCTTTCTCCAAATGTAGTCTATCCACTATTTTAGGATCAATATAACAATGAATTGCTCCTGAATAAATTAAAATAGCAACATGATGATTTATAATATTACCTTCCACTTCGATCATATAGGATTGGTACTCTTATTGTTGGTCTTCTAAGGTTGCATATATCTTTCCTATGTCCTCCATTATTGTAGCCTCTTGGATGTTGTGCATGGTTTTCACTTCATCTCATGTGTGAGGTCAATCCTTGTATAAGTGATTTTCCTTGCACCCCCAACATTGGATTGGTGGTCTTCCTCTTTTCCCCAAGGAATCTTATTTCTTGGATTCATCCTTAGAAAAATGATCTTGTTGATTTTTATTAGGGTTGTTTCTATTGAAAGGAGGTTTTAACCCCTTCCTCCTCTGATCGGATTTTTGCTTCTTCTTATCCTTCCAAGTTTTATGCATGGATTATCTTCCCTTTCCTTGCTCATACAGATAATTAGCCTTCCTAATGGTCTCAGTCAATGTCCTGGGCTCATCATATTGAATATTGTATTTATAAAAGGATAGCAATCCACTTAAAAACCTTTGTATATTCACTTTTTCATATTTGATCAATCCTACAATATACTTCAAAAATTTGAAGAACCTCTTCTCATATTTTTTCACGGTCATGCTTCCCAGCCTTAGCTTAAAGAAATCTTGCATCTTCTTTTCATAGAAGTTCTATTAAAGGTACTTCTTTTGAAAATATTTCTTCAACTGCGTCCAAGTGATCCTTCTATCATTAATGTGCTCAAGTTGGTTCAACTGATCCCACCACATAACAACTTTCCCATGTAAATGGTATATGGTAATTCTTGCTTCTAAGTTTGAGGAGTAGTTATTAAATTGAAAATACCTCTTGAGTCCAAGCATCCATGATTCAACATCATATTCCCTCTATCTTTCTTTATCAAAGGATGGTGACTTAAATTTCCTCAACTCTCCTTGCAAACTGTCCAATTCATGCCTTCTTCTTTGGTGCCTAACACGAGACACTTATGGACTGCTTACAAAGTATTCATATGTATAAAATTCCTTGTTGAGTAATGTGATGGGTGATGTTTACTTTTTATCTCTCATCAAACTCTGATTGTACACTTTGTAAATCTGCACTTCTATTTTCAGGCTTCTCACAGTCTCTATTAAGGTTTCTTGTTCCCTCTGCTCTTGTTCCCATTTGATTATGTCTCTACATTACCAACACTGATATTTTGACCTTTGGCTTCTTTATCATGATCGAAGGCTCCCTCTCCTTCCTTAATTTCTTGAATATGAATTCTTATCTTGAAATCATATTGCTATACTCCCTAATTCTGCAAAATGTGCAAACAACCATTTTGTTAGAATTATGCATATTATAAAAAAAAAAAAAAAAAAAAATTCTACATGTCCTCTTTATGCTCAATTCATGAATAAATATATCATCATTCTCCAAATTATAACTATTTAATGTTATTCTCCTATGAATCATATTTCTAATGACTATTTTCATGCCCCAATCTGATCTCCGATCTTAAAGTTATGGCTTCCTAAAAAAGTCACTTTTACCCTTTTTGTGCAAACATGATCTTGTAGCGGCAATGGAATGGTTGTGTGCCAATATTGTCAAATTATTCCACAAGATCTTTAAACTAGTACAAAATTTAAATTTTTCATAGGCACTTCCTTCAATCCACTTTACTTGTGACCACGGCTCGAAACCACGAGCTTATCCACTCTAAGCGATGTTCCTTTAGTGATTTTCTCTTTATTCTCCCATTGATGTAGGAGTATCAAATGAAACCAACACCATTGATCATGATCAATATAAGATCCAACGCCGACGACCCGTAGCGCAAATTGAAGTTTCTTGATAATTAGTTTTATGTAGTTTACAATCTTTATATTTGGACCGTTAGTTGCTTTGGTGACAGTCATCCCAGGATTAAGATGTGTGGTGGAGAAGATGATAACATGCCACCATGATGAGATGTGAAAACCATTTGTCTCAACAATTGATTAAAACAAAACCATCAGATCGTCCTTTATATTGGGCGACGGTTTGAGAATTTGATCAACCCCAGATATCACGCAGGACCGGTGTTGGAGCCAGGTCCTATGGGCTTCAACATTCTTGCATTATTCTAGGGTAATACTTTTTGAATTACACTTCGCCAAATTACTTATATTATCTCCACTAGTAGATCAAACTATTGAGATTTCATCTCTCATTGAATGGACGATCCTGGCTCATCTCGAGGCTTCAACGAAATCAACGATCATGACTTAATCAGGTGTTGAGATGAATGGTCCTTATTTATTTTAGGAATTTGGCACTCCAGGACTCCGATATATTACAACTCTCAAGTGTTCAACTCCTTTGGAGTTATACCTCTCGAAGTGGTCATAGAGTGGTGATGACTTCTTACCATTGGTTGACACCTCCACTTACGCTACCCTTCGACTTTCTTAATCCAACGACTATGATTTAATCAAGTTTTGATATGGAAGGTTCTTATTTAATTTAGGACTTTGAGATACTATGACTCTCAAGTTGTTCAACTCCCCCAAAGTTATATCTGTCGAAGTTCTTATGCTTTCCTTCCACTATACTCGATCTGATGGTCGATAATTCACCCGAAGTTCCTCCTTCATCCAATGATCTACATTAATTTGTTACTTCGGCCTTCGACACTTTTTCTGGTAGAAGAAGTTGGACATTCTTGAAGGCCATAATCCTGGAGATGACATGGCATGTTAGTGTCACCTATGGTGATGTGGACCTATGGTATGTGTGCCACATGTCACTCAAAAATGGACATATTGGGGTCCAAAATGAACTAAATTCATGTGACACGTGTCCCCATATGGCACCCCTACCATGTGGCATAAGACATGTCATCAACCAAAAAGATAGTCCACATTCCTTTGCTCCAGATATCACGCCCTGCATGATTTCTTGACTTCGTCTTTACACTTCATGGCTTTGACACTTCATGGCCCTTTGACACTTCGTAGCTTTGGAACTTCGTGGCTTTGGCACTTCGCAACTTTTACCACTCTCTAGTGATTGTCGACGTAGCGAAGTTTGGGAGTCCCGAAACTTATGCTATCCTTCTAATCCTGATCTAACAGCCCACATCACTCCTAAATTCTTCCCTCGACCTAATGGTTGGTGGGATTTCGAGGTTTCACGACTTCATGATTTTGTGCCTCTGCCTTGTCTCTAATAATCATCGAAGTGGTGATGTTTCAGAGTCCATAAACTTTTGTTATCTCGTACTTGGCCTCGATCAATGACTGACGATCTATCAGCTCGATCTGATGGCTCTGGTTATACCCAAAATTTCTCAATTAGATCTTACAGATCTCATTTATCTACCTCCCTATTTAATGGTTACGATTCACGATCATTTACAAAGGATCTCTATCTGCACTGCACTCTGGCTTCTGTGTGATTTCTACAATGCTCTTTCTCTTGAGATTTTATTTCCTCTTGTGCATTCTTTTGCATACTCTTTGCCATGATTTACATCAATGACAACTAATTTTCCAACATCCCTACTGTAACAGATTCTCCTCACATTTCTGAAGGTGTTTCTACAGTTGATCTTTTGGGAATTTGATCCCAATAGAACTTACTTAAGGCACTCCTTTTCCCTGAGCTTTAGGATATCAAAGACATATTCTTTCTTAATAACAATATCATTTTCAACAGTTCTATATCATACCAGTCCGATGTTTAAACTAGAAGATATTATACCAATATGTAATGTACCCAACCACCCTCGGGCTGGGAACACTACCTCAAAACTTTGTTTGAAACTATTTTTGAATTTTGATACCATTTAATTATTAAATAACCATGAAAGAAACATGATAACAACACATGAAATAATAAAGATTCATTTTATAATATAAAGAATGTTTAAACATGCCATACATAGCAATAAGAAGCAAGCATGCATGTTATAACATACGAATCACAGAGACAATAATTAATACACATCGAAAATAAATATACAATAGAGAAACACATGGCAAAGAGAATTTATCTTAATCAAAATGGTTCACCAATTGGTTGCAGACCAAGGACATTCCACCCAACCGTAGACACTATTGTTCCAAGTCTCAATAGAATGTCACCCTCAAGCCAGGGCTATGAATCCACAAGGATGTTTCAAAGGTGTCACTAAGCTTCCCAAACCAATCAGCACTCAATCTCTCATAGGTTCCTCAACACACAACAATCCAATGTACACCAACTCTCTTCTCTCCAACTTGCACAACCCAATAGAATGGACCCCCTTCTCTGCCATGTAGTCCCTCAGGTTGGCCACCTCCTTCCATAGCTCTAGTGCATCTGGTCGAGAATATCCATGTTGGGACTCTTAGGAATCACATTTGTGAATAAATTTTAGGACATTCCAATGCATATTAGGAATGCAAGCACAAATTCATGGCTGAAGCACACCAGTCACTACTACAACCACCAAAAAATGGCTTCCTCCTCAATAATTCACCTCGACGGTCCCATTCCAATAACACGAATAAATGAGTGAAAAAATGAACAGAATGGAGAGTATGAACAAGGAATAATGAATGAAAATGGTGAGTGAAAAATAAGAAGAAGAAGAAGAAGAAGACGAAGCCCCAAACAATCCACAATATGGGTTTATATATTTACTTGGGGATCAAGAACCACATGGCCTTTCCCCAAGAAGCTCATATAACCCCTTCTCTCCATTAAAACAATTATGGGTAAGTAAAATATGATAAAATGACTTAGCCCCTTAAGAACCCTCTCTCGTGGAATCATAACCCCCTATAACTCTTGTCCTTGTCTGTCTTACTACCAAGGATGTATTTTATTATTAATAATGATCATAGCATTACATTTCGTAGACACATTGGCCTCTCTAGTTTCTTTGGCACTCCAGATTTTCATCAAATAAAAAAAATACATTATTTCATATGGGACTCAAAACTGGGGTATTACACATTGTTATGTATCTCCCAATAAAATTCCCACCAATTTTTGACATGGGTAGGGGATTTAAGCATAACTAAGGTGATCTTTTCAGAGTCAATTTTTTTTACTAGAGTAATACCCCTCTAATAGATTCATCCATTACTCCAAATCATTTTAATCTATCGGACCTTCAAATAAAGGTATATCAAAGTTAACTTGTACCTTGAAGGGCGTCACACCTCTAAAATGGATACTTGTTGAAGTTTCCTCGCTTATCGTAAGTAGTTGTCGAAGGATCTGGGTGAAATTTTCCACCATCTCATTCCTCTATCACATGAGGGATTCTTTGAGAAACATCTAGAAAGGATATCCTACTCCATAATCTCTCTTCTCTTCTTCCATGGGAGGTTTCTTGGGGGTTTCCTAGGTTAGTGAGAGAAGTTGTTCCCAAGTGAAACTGTCTCAAGACATAACTCTCTATATCTGAACCTCATCAAGGACATGCATTGAGAAATAACAAGGAGAATATTTCCCCAGACCATTCATTCATATTATATTGAGAACAAAATGAAACACGCATATAAATATAGTAGAGGATACAAAAGCACAATGAAACCCAATTTCTATTAATGAATAAAATAGTAGAATATTGTAGAACACAAACTAGCTAGAATGGTGATAGCTTATATCTAAAGAGAAAGAGATGTCAACTATGCTCATTCACAAAAAGATAATACAATGGGCCACAAGAATGACCTTTTAACATAATGATAGAACCATGAAGGTCCATACCCTAACCCTAACAGGTGAAGCGCGAAAATATTTCGGGCTGTGAGATGGTTAGTTGATCCGCCAACCCCCCCGATGGTGAACTTTTCGCATAGAATCTCCATTTGGGGAGTTTGGTAGCTTGTTGGAAAGATCTAATTCAAAAGTACAATTATTTGTAGGGCCTCATCTTTCCATAGAAACTGTAGGCCCCCAATTGGAGAAAAAAACATCATTTAGGACCTTAAAATGGCCCCAGAAGTTTACTTGACTTGAAAGTCGACCAAAACTACCAAGATGGAGAACCATGATGATTCAATGAAAGGGATGGGTAACCACCGATATCCACCTAGATCATGAAATGTTTTGATTTAAATATATATGCATAAAATCAAATAAACAATTTGTTGAAAGATTTTCTTATTTTATATTAAATTTAGTCTATTGAAACAACATAACAGACCACCTATCTAACGCATAAAGACTAAAGATACATATGTCATAATATTATTAACGTGGAAGTACTATTTACAATATAAACTTATAATGAGAATTTTAATGTGAAAAGAATATTTGAAAAACAGATAAAGGTGGAAGTACAATTTACAATATAAACTTATAATGAGAATTTTAGCGTGAAAAGAATATTTGAAAAACAAATAAAGGTTAGATGAGGGTTTTTCAAATCCAATGACCTTAATATGATAGACTTTCACCACATAAGAGGTGAGGTTTGGATCACTATTTTAAACCAAAAACACCTTCTCATTATGGTTTTGTGGAACACACGAGTTATAAATTATTACTATTACTTATTAGTCCAAGGCAGGGAATATAGGCACGTACAAAATGGTGTTGTCCACGATCGCATAAATAGCATACATTTTTCAGCGAAAAGTCTGTTGTTGTGTACAAGACATAAATAGCATACATTTTTCAGCGAAAAGTCTGTTAAGATTGCAAGCATAGAAAGTTCTTATGCTTTATTGTGTATTCACCATCCAGCAAATAGGTAAGTATAAATAGCCTGCAATTTGCAGAAATGTATGAATATATCAAAGTCATGAATCAAGTCCACCATATTCTTCACCCCTTAAAAATAAAAGTTGATATTATGCTTCTTGTTATCTGTTCATATTTGGTTTCCTTGCCTGATTGCTTACTTTTTAATGAAATAAAGCTTTAAAATTTATGTTGTACACAATGAGTAATTTTCTATAGCTTTGATTTGTTTGTAACCATTTCACCCAAAGAAAATTGAAAAAATTGAAAAAATTGAAGAGTTGAAGAGTTTTTTTTTTTCAAAGTCATTTATGTTGTACACACTGAGTAATTTTCTATAGCTTTGATTTGTTTGTAACCATTTCACTCAAAGAAAATTGAAAAAATTGAAGAGTTGAAGATTTTTTTTTTTTCAAAGTCTTTTCATTGAAATGAGAAGAATGTATAATAATAATGTTTTGTTTGCTTATATTTTAACTAACTACATTTTTATGTTAATTTAAATATTTATATTATTTAAAGTCTATTCCATTTTATTAGAATTATATAAATATAACAAAATATAGATATTTTTAAAAACAAAAAAAATAAATCATGTATTACTATAATACACATAATAATAATAATAATAAGTTAGACACCAAATTGGTGTATGAGATCCCCTCCTCCCAACTGGTAAAGTTTACAGAGGCTTGTGACCTCTTAGGAGGAAATACATGTTCTTAACCATTAGGTCCACTTAGGTTGTATATTATGGTCATGTTCATATATTATTCATGAAATGAAGTGACTCTCTTTGGTGACCATGTCTTATAATTTCTTAACCATGTTCATATTTCACAATACTATTTCCTATCTATTTTTTTGAATTATTCTATCCATTTTTTTAGGTAAACTAACTATATTAATATTTGCAGTCTCTATAATAAAATATCAACAAGTTCTAGAGTCTTGAGAGATCTTGATAGTGTCTCAAGCTAAAAAATAAAAAATAGCTTGCCCATGTGGAGAAACCAAGCATGAAATGTCTTTCTATATCTTATCAATAAACTGTAACATAGGTTTAGAGAGTCTAAAATGGTCAAAGCCAGATATTGAACTAGATAAAAATGGAGGAAAACTACTAAAACAACATAGAAACATATTCTAGGGATCCTTAGGAACCTGGGATTCCAATCATAGTAGAGGAAGGTCTGATGCCTAGACTAGTAGAAAAAACGCCAAAGCTTGGACCAATAGAAGAAGCACTGAGGCCTGGACTAACAACACATGGTTTGAAGACTCTCCCGTGTTTGCAAGCCAACCAAGTCACGACCTTTAACAAGTAATCATTCTAGTACTCCATCATCTCCATCCTACACTTAAGCTGGCGAAAATCCTCATATTTGTGTAGAATTCCAAGTTCTTCCATTGTATTCACATGCCACTATAATTCCAGGGTGTGAAAAAACTTGGAATTCTTGGTTTGGGAACATCTCGACTTCAGAATCACCCCACCCACTTGAAAATTGACCTAAACATCCCCCTTGAACTCACGGGTCAAGTGAAATTAAGATTCTAGAGCCGACATGGCCGTTTTTTCTTCCTCGGGCATGAAGTTCTCATAGTGTTCTACAACATCCAACATTTCCTTGGCTGCTCAAGATGGACCAACCCGATATGGACCGACACCAGAAGAGCAAGGTTTGTGACCTCCCGTTTCCATTGGAGGGAAAAGAAAATCAATTAGAGTGACAAACCAACCATTAGAGAGCATTCAAGCTTTCAGGACCAAATCCAACAGAGCCAAACTGGGAATTGAAGAGATACAAATAGGAACATAAAGATCCATAATATCCCCAATGGGATTACCAACTTGGATTTATTTATTATGATGAACCATGATGATCTACCTCATGGGAAAAATCCCCCAAATCCAAGGTCGATTGTGCAAGTGTGTCCTTTGCATCAAGTCCTGCATCAATTCATTCATCAACATGATCATGATGTGAGCTAATTCCATACATCAACATGATGGTTTCATCCTCTTCATCATGCAGAAGACTCGAAACTCTATATCAATCCCCAAAACATTCCTCCTCATCATGACTCTATGTCATATCAATTATGGAAGTGGAATATTCCAACCGAGTTGAGTTTACTGGAGTGACAAAGGGAAGGACATCTAGAAGGATTTGAGGAGATGAGGGGGTTCCCAAGGCTCTTAGGATGTGCACCAAACATTCGACAATAGCCACATGATCATGCATGCAAGAGGACACCACATTTGAGGAGTGGACATCATATTGCACAAGAGTTAGGTAAGTTTTATTAGGCAAAGAGAGAAGAATCTCTTCCCATGTATAATCTAAATATATTGAGGTGTTATCATAGCTTGTATTAGTGAGAAAATATACAACTTTATTGGTTGATAATTTTACATGAGAGGGAACAAGGCTACAGGGACTTGGGAGGATATAGGCCAGATTGTTTATTAGGTGTTCCAAACGCCAATGGAAGGAGAGTTTAGAAGGAGGGGAGCCCCATTGAATTTTGGTAAGAATATGGATGATAATCCTAAAATCACCTTCCACCACCAATTGGTAGAAATGAAGGCCAATGGAAATTTCGAGGCCATGAATGAGGACCCACAACTCCGCGACATTGTTAAAATTTATCCCATGGTGGCTAGAATAGATGTGGAGGATGTTTCCCCTACTGTCTCTGAATATTCCTCCAAAATTGGTGGGACTCGAGTTTCCTTTCGATGCCCCATCAAAATTCAGTTTAACAAAGCCCAAGGGAGGATAAGGAGGAGGGTTCTGGGAGGCAATCAAGGGAGAAGGGGAAAGAGAAAGCCAATCAAAGAGAATGTCTTGTTCTCGGGGATGGGATTGAAGATATTTAGTGCTCCTATTTTATTTTAAGATAGTCTCTTCCATATTTTGTTTGATCTAGTTCCATACAATGTTTTGAGGATGGGATGTATTCTTGAAGATTCGACCATTTCTCTCTTTCCATATCTCCCATAGTAGAAAACCTGGGAAAGTTTGTCATAATCGATTGAGGACTGGATTTTGGAAGCATGATTCCCTCGAGGATGCAATGGTGACTTTCATGGAGTCCCTAACTTGATTTGATTGGCGAAAATCTTTGGAATCCCTGTCCCAAAGATTGTTGCGGAAGGCACAGGCATTGAGAAGGTGATCCATAGTTTATTTTCTTAGGTGGAATTAAATGCCAATTTCTGATCCCTGAAATCCTTTATTGCATAGATGATCCCAAGTGAGAATTTTCCTATGAGCAATCTACCAAAGAAAGGTTTCAACTTTTGGCAAAAGCTTTTATTTCCACATTTTTTTCCATATAACTTTTGCTGGAAGGTTCGGGTGATGAGCGACTAAGTGGTAAGTTTCTTTTAAGGAGAATATTCTAACTAAACAATAACCTTATTTGAGAACATCAAGCTTAGCTAATATTTTGATTTTTCTAAGATTCAATAATTGAGTTAAGGAAGAAAGATTGGATCAACTCCTGAGGGGTATGTGATCAGGGTCAATATGCCATATGTTCCAATCTGAATTTATAGGTACATGTGACCAATAATATTTGACAAGATGGCCTTGAGTGATCTAAAGGGGATGCTTCAATGAAAGGACTCTTTGATCCATTTGAATGGATGGTAGTTGTTGCCAATAATATTCACAAAAGAGAGTTGAATGTCGATTTCTTGTTTTCCAAAAACTATGTTGTTGTATGATCCATCTGTTTTAACATGTCGAGTTCCAGATAAGAGATCCCAAACTAGGATTCATCATTCAAATGATTCCCACTAAGCTAAACTGACCAACATATTTTTGTTTCGAGAGTATAATCCAGAGTTTTCCTTTTTGTTGAATCCATTTCCACCAAAGTTTTTCTCCAAGTGTGTTGGAAATAATTTCGGGATCTTGTAGTCCTAACCCTCCATGAATCTTGGGTAAGAATAACGTATTGCATTCCACAAGGGCCCATTTTTTTAAGCTTGGGCTCTCTTCCATGAGAAATTTCTTTGTAGACCTCTTACGACACTTAAAATTATTTTTGGGGCCGCTAGGACCGAGAAAAGGTAGAGCCATATATCATGAAGAGCATATTTGAGAAGGATTAGGAGTATTGCAAAGTTAACAGGGTGAAAATTCCAACAGGATAAATTCTTACTAAGACAAGAGAGAAGATATTTTGAAGAGCTACTATGAATCCATGAAGTCGACAGGGGTACACTCAGATATTTGGACGGATGGGAACCCCCAGGAAAGCCTATGATGTAGGAGACATGAAATTGAATAGAAAAAGGAGTGTTGAAGAAGAAGATATGATATTTTAGTTGATTAATGGAATTTCCATAGGCTTCCATGAGTTTATCAAGAACTGATATGAAGGATCATGCCTCCTTTGTAGATGGGATACCCATGAGAAAGGTGTCATCCACAAATTGGTTGTGGGCTAGAGGATCATATAATCTATGTAGTGACAGATCTTGGAGTTTTTATTTTCAGTGGTTGCTTTGAGGCTGTGGCCTAATCCTTCTGTTGGAAATATAACT
>JZKD02S1673285.1:1114333-1127774 GCA_000966675.3 Picea glauca
GGGGGCTGAATCGGTTATGTATATAAGCTTGAAATTTTTTCCCTTTTTTGATTCTTTCTAGATTATTATTTAATGTGTTGTTGATAACTTAACATGCATAGATATACAATGATCAATCACACAGAATAGACAGAGACATTGATTTTCCTAACGAAACCCATAAGGGTGAAAACCTGTTCTTCTTAGGATGTCAATCAAGCTCCAACTTTAATGTAAATCACAGTATTTGAGCTCCAACTCAAATATGAGGCTACAACCTCTAATAGAAAGCTACAAATAGCATAGATCACCAACTCTTAGATTTTTCTAGCACCAACTAGATGGAAGCACCAACTCCCAGGTTTCTCTAGAACCCACTAGATGGAAGCACCAACTCCCAGAATATCTTCTAGCACCAACTATAATTTAGAGGACTGCAATCCTCCCTAGCACCACCTACCACCTTGAATGAATCATACAAAACTTTACTTACTTTCTCTGTCTCTGATATGATCTATTACAACTCCTTGTCTCCTCTTCCTTCTTCAGCTTCTATACTATGTTCTGCTTCTTCATCATTCAACTTCTATGCTCTTCTATTTTTCCTCCTACGCTCAACACACCCACTATTCAACTTATATTCTTCCTTTTATACTCTGTGCTTCCTCTGCATGCTCTTTACTGTGCCATGGATCTCCCCTTCAGATTGTGCACTATGTCTCATCCTGACCACATGCATCACTATCGAAAAAGAACGCTCTCTTTTATGTTGTGCATATATTTCTCAAATCGAGTCCTCTCCCTAATCATCATTGAAATCTTCATCTTTCTTGGAAGTTATTCTAAATCTGTTCATCATTAGCGAGCATTAGCTTGAGATTATCTGGCTTCTCTGGCAGTCATAACTCTTCGTATTCTCTAGTAGTTATAGTCAGTTTTTTTTGGCTTCTTTGGCTTCTAATCCCCTTCCTTTACGTGACCACCAGCGGTGACCAAACACCTATTCAAAAGGTGGTTCCCGATCTCGATCTAGTGAGCGCTAGCTCCATTTCTCGATATGACCTTGGGAGAAGATCTCATGTGACCACACGATTGCGGGTGCATCCAAAGGAGGTTTGAGGGAAACCTACTTTTTGCCCTGCAATTCACTATAGAGCTCCATGTGTTCTTTCTCCAAAATCGTGGTTTTGATTGTGACCCACCTTCAACATTGTAAATTTCACGCACCTTCAATCCCCGCAATGCGATGGGACCATCAATCTTACAATCTTGACAGTGCTCCTAAACTAACAGATCAGATCTAACCTTCTTAAATCAATGGTTGTGATTGATTCTTGCCTTTCGGTCTTCAGGAGTTTCAACTCTAAAATCTCACTTTTCCCATATGACAATCTTCTGGAGTGGAAGATGTATTGACACCTGTCTCCCTAAAACTATGGTTAGGATCCCCTCCGCAAGTCCAGCCTTTGGGACTTTCAATTCTTAAACTCTCATTTGTTCCATACGACAATCTTTTGGAGTTGGTGATATGAAGACACATGTCCTCCTTAATCGACGACTTTGCCTTTAGTTCGAGGATTTTAGCGTTCAACTAGATCAATGGTCCCGTGTCCCCTTTCTCGATCAACGGTCGAGATATGCTTCGCTACTCCAGGCTTCGATGATTTCAATTCTCAACCTTCACACTCTCACAGAACAATTTTAGTCGGAGTCCACAGATTTCTGCCACGTGTCCTCCTCAAATCAATGGTCCTCGTTTACTTCAAGAGATTCAAATCCTCTACACTTGATTTCTCCCAGAGCGTTTCACCCAAAGTACACGATCTATTGATGTGTGTCCTCCTGCAGATCAATGATCCTCATCTCCTTCGGCTCTTCGGGACTTTAGGATAATCGATGCTTCATTCTCCTCTAGAGTGGTCACCTTATTAATAAGTCATAGCCGGTGGAGACCGCTTTTTGTCAATTAACACTTCCACTTACTCTGTCCTTCTACTGAACTAGATCAACTATTGAGAATGCACCCGAACTGATATTCATATCCAAAGGCTCATAGCGACTTCGGACCTTCGTCCTTCGGGACTTTTGACATTTGTTGGTGATGAACATTACGAAGTAAATCTCCCGGAGTGACATAGCTTGCTTACATGACTTGTTGACATGGCACGAGCCAATTTTCTCTTAACACTTGTCATCATCTGATTATGCCATGTGTACTTGCTGACGTGGTATTCCACATGTCCTTGCTGAGGTGGTCTGCTGACGTGGTTAAGATGTGTAGGCAGTGTAGTGGAGGTGGAGGAAGAGTGTGGTAGTGGAGTGTGATGTGTAGCGGGTAGTGGAGATTGACGTCGAAGTGTGGAGGTGGTATGTATGAGTGGTTTGGTGGTTTTCTCGGAGGGGGGGTTAGGGGGTAAGTAGTAATGAGTGAGGGGGTCCTAGTTGACAAGAAGGTGACACATATGAGAGTCCCACATGAGAAATACCACCAACTCATACCCCCCCCCATGGTTAAAGGAAGAAAGCTCGAAGGGGTCTGATATGCTCTGTTGACCGTAGATCTGAGTGCCCGATTATCGACCGTTGAGATTAGCATGCCTTCCAACTTATCCTATCCTTCAAATTATTTTGATCCAACAGCTGATGAAAATTCGGGTGATCAAGATCTCAAATCTCAACCCTTTCTTATCCTATCCTTCCACTTAAATAAATCTGACAACTGATGGAAATTTAGATGATCGAATTCTCAATCATTTTCCCCTGATTATCCTTCCTTAATTAATTTAATCTTATGGTTGTTGGTCCTCTGGATCGGTGATCCAATGGCCACTGTCTCTCTTCCTCTTGAGCTTATGATCTCTCCGAATTTAGAAGGCTTTCTAAGTGTTCACGGGTCTCAACCTTTTCTCCTCTTGCGAGTCCGTCTCTTGGACCTCGTCTATACTTCTGGAAACTGCTATCTCTTCTTATCTTTATCATCTTCTACGCTCTCAAGGTTTGGATCGTTATTGTTCTTTCCATCAATGAAAAGCACATTCTTCCTATAAACATGCAACAATATTCCCCTTTGGCGTTGATGGAAACCCTGAAAAGCTGTACTATTCTTCTTAGACCTCCAACTGTAGCATACAGACAACACCTTTTTCTCCCCCTTTGACATCAATGTCAAACAAAACAGAGAGTGACTTTGTGCTCCCCCTGATCAGATATACTAGGAGCACTCTCCCCCTGATCAGATTGACTATTTTAACTTGATAGCGGGGTCACACCCAACGTCTAGCGTAGATATTCAAACTGAGATTTTGCAAGTGGTTTAGTGAAGATATCAACAATCTCCAAGTCTACAAGTGTCTGAATCATCCATAATACTTGGGTACAACAAGTGGAAGTTGCAATGTATTCAACTTCTATAGTCGATAAGGAAATGGAACCTTGCTTCTTGTTCAACCATGCTACAAGAGAATTTCCTAAGAAGAGTGGACCTCCACTCGTTCTTTTCCTTTCATCCACGCAATTAGCCCAATCAACATATGAATAGAATCATAGTTGAAAATTTTGATTCCTAGGATACCATAGTCCATAGTTCATTGTTCCTTTCAAGTATCTGAATATTATTTTGACAGCTAACAAATGAATCTCTTTAGGTGTAGCCTGATACCTTCCTACCATTGCAATAACATGCATTATGTTTGGACGAGATTCTTTGATGTACAATAGGCTTCCTATCATAGACCTATATGAACTCTGATAAACATCAGGCGAGTCATCATCCTTTCTTAAATTGCATCCAATGACCATAGGTGTGCTCATAGGTGTAGAATATTCCATTTGAAACCTTTTCAACATTTTTCTTAGATATTTCTCCTGAGAGAGAAATATTCCTTCAAACCTCTGAGTAATTTGCAGAACAAGAAAGAATGACAGTTCCCCTATCATAGACATTTCAAATTCAGATTTCATGGCGGAAGAAAAACATTGTACCAATGAAGAATTATTGCTTCCAAAGATGATGTCATCTACAAACACCAACACAATGAGAAAATCATTACCCTTTGTTTTGATATATAGATTGTTGTCAAGTGTTCCTCTCTTGAACCCTTTGTCTTGAAGATACTTATCCAGTCTGTAATACCAGGCACAAGGAGCCTGTTTCAACCCATATAAAGCTCTCTTCATCTTCCAGACAAAGTCAAGGTTATCTGATAGTTGGCAACCCTTTGGTTGTTCCATATAGACTTCTTCTTTTATATCTCCATTTAGAAAATCTGGCTAGACATTCATTTGATAGACTTTAAACTGTTTATGAAATGCATAGGCAAGAAACATTCTAATAGATTCTAATCTTGTTACGAGCGCAAATGTTTCATCAAAATCCAGTCCTTCTATTTGAGCATATCCTTTGCAGAATAATCTAGCCTTATTTATTACAATATTTCCTTGCTCATTCATCTTGTTTTTGTAGACCCATTTGGATCCTATTACATTTTTATTTGTTGGCCTAGGAATGAGTTCCCAAGTGTCATTATTTTCAATCTGGTCCAGTTCCTCATTCATTGATTTTAACCAATTTACGTCTTCATTACAATTTTTAGGTTCCACCATGGATATGAAGGCTATATGTTATTGCTATATGTCTTTGATTATCCTTCTCCTGGTTTGTACACCTTTTTCTTTCTCACCAATTATCTGACTTTCAGGATGATTGTTTTGAGTAATTATGGAGGAAGGATTTGATGTTGATTGTTGTCCCGACTCTTCTTGTTTGGGTGTCTCTTCACCACATGATTCATCATATTCTTGTAACTCTGAGATTTGTTGTTCTTTATCTTCATTATTCTCATCATTGTTTTCATCTGGCTTAGTTCTTATTCTTTGTTGATCTTTTATAGGAGCTTCTTCATCATTTCGAACATCAATGCAGTCTACTAATTTATGCATTCTTTTTTTAAAGCATCTGTATCCTTTACTGTTTTTTGCATATCCTAAGAAGATACCTTCATCAACTCTACTATCAAATTTTTCTAGATGATCATCATTATTCTTGATGTAGCATTTACTTCCAAATACTTTGAAGTGCTTGATTGATGCAGGTCAACCAAACCACAACTCATATGGAGTATTATAATTGTTCGTCCTTAGATGCTCTTTGTTTAGAATATGAACAATTGTGTGAACAACCTCCACCCATAAGGTTTGTGAAATTCCCCTTTCACTCATCATAGCCCTTGTCATCTGCTGAACTGATCTATTTTGGCATTCTAAAAATCCATTTTGTTGAGGAGTACCTTGAATAGTATATTCTCTTTTAATTCCATGTTTGTCACATAATTCTTTGAAGTCTCCTGACAGAAGCTCTCCTCCCCTATCTGGGTGAATTTCCTTTAACTTCCTTCCTGTCTGATTCTCAGCTAACGCCTTAAACATTTTTAACTTCTCAAACGCATCATATTTTTCTCTCAGAAAAGAAAACCCACGTAAGTCTGGAGAAGGCATCAATGACTAGCATAAGTAATGTTCTCCTCCAGTACCTTCCTTTCGCGATGGTCCACACAAATCTATATGAACAATTTGAAGTGGTTTCTCTAAATATGTGAAACTCTTTGACTTGAATTGAGCACGAGTCAGCTTCCCCATTTGATAGAATTCACATACAGAGTTATTAGGCTTAGATATTTTTGGAAGGTCTTTCATAGCACCTTCATTATTCAGTTTGACAATATGATCAAAATTCAAGTGTCCAAGCCTTCTGTACCATAACCAACTTTCATCAAATTTTCTTAAATGACATTTTTCCTTATCTTCCTTCAGAACATATATATTGTTTTCAGTTCTAACCCATTTTTCAAGTATCTCTCTTGTGTTTACTATCTTTATTTTACAATTCTTGGCAGTGAAAGTGACTTCACATCCTCTATCACATATCTGACTGACACTAAGAAGATTATTCTTTAAACCATCAAAAAATAATACATCTTGAGCTTTGCTTATTCCATTACTTAAGCTTACTAGATCTTTACCTATGATCTTTCCTCGACCATCATTTCCAAAGGTCAAACCCCCTGATTTATTTTCCTTGAGTGATAGGAACTTACTTTTGTCACCTGTCATATGACTGGAGCATCCACTGTCAATATACCAGGAGTCTTTTTGTCTTTGAGCTGACAACACCACTCCACACTTGTTATATTCATTCTTCTTCCAAACCTTGATATTTTTAGCTTTGTTATTTGAATCTGGCTTATAGTTCTTTAAGCGATAGTCTACAGCTTTATGTTCATAATTATGGCAGATGTAACATTTTGGTTCATTGAATAAAGGATCATAATGATTGTTATGCTTAATCTACATCCTTTTCCTAGACATCACATGATTTGCAGTCTGTGGTTGTTTGTTACTTGGTAGTCTCATTCTTTGTTGTGGAAGGTATTTATTCCTTGGTTGTCTTGATTGCTCATGTCTAAATCTTAAAGGACAATTTACATCTTTGTGGCCAAAATTAAAGCAGTAAAAACAATATCCATATAAAAAATATTTGTACCTAAAAAAAGGTTGTCTTCTTTGAGCAGGTGGATTTCTTCCATGTTGATGATTTCCTTGAGCAGAGGGTGTATTATTTCTTTGTTCTATAGATTCAGTTCTGGTAGAGTTTCCTTCACTCCTCCTTGGCGGTTGATTCTCTTCCTTTGTTTCTGTAGGTTTGTTGTTGTCAATGGTTGTAGATTTGACAAACTTGATGGATTCGTTTTTGCTTGGCTGGCCACTACTTGATCCCTATTCATAACCCAAACTAGTTTTCAACTTTGAATTCTTTGTTGATTTAGAATAGAGGTTAATCCTTCTGAGGCTTTAATACTTGTCATATTCTGATTATATAAGGCCTGAAATTTCTCTAGATCTTTTCTGACAATCACTAATTCAACTTCCAATTTTTCACCTTTTGTTTCGTCTTCCTTCAATTGTTGTTTGAGGATGTCTTCAATCTTCTTAGCTTCTTCTAACTTAACCTTCAACATATTAATTTCTTCATGTGGTTCCTTGCATGTTTTCTCTTACCTGAGCAGTAACTGTTTTTCTTTTCTTTTGTTTTCTATGAGTATATCAATCTCTTACATGGCACTGACAAGTTCTCCTTCAAGATATACTACTTCTTCACAATCAATGAAATCACTTCATGTATCTTTAGTTTTTAGATATTCTAAAGCTATTATAATGATATCATTTATTTTATCTTCAATAGAAGAGTCTCTGCTTTCATCATCCAAGAGATCATCATCATTGTTTACACAAAGGCTTTTCTTCTTAAAATTATTCTCTTTATAGAACTTCTTTTGTTTGTGCTTCTCTTCATCTTCATATGTATGATCATTTCTTTTGTGAGGACACTTAGATGAAAAATGGCCTATCTTACCACAGTTGAAACATTTGAAGGGCAGTTTACCTTTGTATTTTCCTGATCCTTTCTTCAGTCTTCTCACAAAATTTTCTTCAATGTCATCTATATTGGAGTTTGTGTTTTTCTCTACATTAAAAGATGCCTCTCTTGTAGTGGATTTAACATTGGTGATTCTCATTTCATAATTAGTTATGGTTCCAAGAAGTTGATCTAGTGTCAACGTTTTGAGATCAACTATTTCCTCTATAGCAGAGACCTTTGAGTTAAATCTATCAGGAAGAGATCTTAATATTTTCTGGACTAGAAATGATTTAGCTATTGTCTCATGTAGGCCTTTCATAGTGTTGACAAGTTATTCTATAAGTAAGAAGTACTTAATGATAGTTTCGTCTTCATCCATCTTTAACTGCTCAAATATCAATCTGTGAGTCTGAAGTTTTGCATCTTTCACCTTTTCATTACCTTAATAACTACTTAACTGCTTGTCCCACATAACTATTGTTGAATCATAGTGCATGAATTTGAAAAACTCGGCTTCAGCAAGTCCACTAAGGATGCCATTGATTTATTTTACATTAAAGATAAAGTCCATCTTATCATCTTTCGAGGCCAAGACTACAGGCTTCATATATCCCATTTTAATGACATCCCAACATCAACACCCAAAGACATTAAATGTGTTCTCATCCTTATTTTCCAAAAGGCAAAGTTTGTTCCATCAAATAGAGGGGGTCTATTAGTTGAACTTCCATCATGACTAGTCATGTTCAAGCTTATGGATCTACCTTTGATCAAAGGCACCGACTCTGATACCAATTGTTGGAAATATAACTGAGAGGGGGGGGGGGGTGAATCACTTATGTATAGAAGCTTGAAACTGTTTCCCTTTTTTTGATTCTTTCTAGATTATTATTTAATGTGTTTATGATAACTTAAAATTCATAGATATACAATGATTAATCACATAGACTACACAGAGACAACGATTTTCCTAAGGAAACCCATAAGGGTGAAAACCTCTTCTTCTTAGGATGTCAATCAAGCTCCAACTTTCATGTACATCACAGTCTTTAAGCTCCAACTCAAATATGAGGCTACAACCTTTGATAGAAAGCTACAAATTGCAGAGAGAACCAACTCAGATTTCTCTAGCACCAACTCCCATGTTTCTCTAACACCCACTAGATGAAAGAACCAACTCCTAGAATATTTCTAGCACAAACTAGAATTTAGAGGATTGCAATCCTCCCTAGCACCACCCTACCACCCTGACTTAATCTTACAAAAATTTACTTGCTTGCTCTGTCTCTGATACGGTCTGTTACAACTCCTTGTCTCCTCTTCCTTCTTCATATCCTATACTATGTTCTGCTTTTGCATCATTCAACTTCTATGTTTTGCTCTTTTTCATCCTACATTCAACACACCCACTGTTCAAATTCTCTTTTGACTTTTATACTCTGTGTTACCTCTTCCTTTTATACTTTGTGTTGCCTATACATTCTCTTTACTGTGCCACATATATCCCCTTCAAATTATGCACTCTGTCTCATCCTGCCCACATGCATCACTATCGAAAAAGCATGCTCTCTTTTTTGTTCTGCATGTCTTTCTCACATTGAGTCCTCTTCCTGATCATCATCGAACTCTTCATCTTCCCTGGCGGTTATTCTAAATCTGTTCTTCATTAGAGAGCATTATCCTGAGATTATCTGGCTTCTATGGCAATCATATCTCTTTGTATTCTCTGGTAGTTACAGTGAGTCAGTTTTGGCTTCCTTGGCTTCTAATCCCCTTCCTTCACATGACCATCGACGGTGACCAAACACCTATTCAAAAGGTGGTTCTCGATCTTGGTCTAGTGAGCGCTAGCTCCAATTTGTGATATGACCTTGGGTGAAGATCTCATGTGACCACGCGATTGCAGGCGAGTCCAAAGGCGGTTTGGGGGAAACCCTCTTTTTGCCCCACATTTCACTACAGAGCTCCATGTGTCCTTTCTCGAAAACCATGGTTTCGATTGCAGCCTGCCTTCAACATTGTAAAGTTTGTGCACCTTCAATCCCCGCAATGTGATGGGACCATCGATCACACAATCTTGATAGTGCTTCTGAAATGATGGATCAGATCTAACCTTCTTAAATCAACGGCTCTGATTGATTCCTTCCTTCTGGTCTTTGGGAGTTTCAATTCTCAAATCTTTCTTTTCCCATATGGAAATATTTCAGAGTGGAAGATCTATTAACACCTATCTCCCTGAATCTATGGTCAGGATCTCCTCCGCGAGTTCAAACTTTGGTACTTTCAATTCTCAAACTCTTGTTTCTTTTGTACAACAATCTTCTGGAGTTGGTGATTTGTAGACACCTATCCTCCTTAATTGACGAATCTGCCTTTACTTCGAGGATTTTACCTCTCAACTAGATCAATAGTCTTGTGTTCCCTTTCTTGATCAATGGTCAAGATCTTCTTCGCTACTCCAAGCTTCGGCAATTTCAATTCTCAACCTTCACACTCTTGTAGAACACTTTTATCCAGAGTCCACAGATTCCTACCACATGTCCTCAAATCAATGGTCCTTGTTTACTTCGATACTTCAGCCTTCGGGTGATTCAACTCCTCTACACTTTCTTGCTCCCGAAACATTTCACCTAGATTACACGATCCGTTGACGTGTGTCCTCCTGTAGATCGATGGTCCTTAGCTTCTTCGGCTCTTCAGGAATTTAGGATGATCATTCTTTCATTCTCCTCCAGAGTGGTCACCTGTTCAATAAGTCATAGGTGGTGGAGATCGCTTTCTATTGGTTAACACCTCCACTTACATTTTCCTTCCACTTAACTAGATCAACGGTTGAGAATTCACCTGAAGTGATCTTTAGATCAGATGAATGAGAGCAACTTCGGACCTTCATCCTTCAGGACTTCGGGACTTTTGACATTTGTTGGTGATGAACCTTCCGAAGTAAATCTCCCATAGTGACGTATCTTTCTTATGTCACTTGTTGACATGGCACAAGCCAATTTCCTCTTGACCCTTGTCATCAGCTGATTATGCCATGTGTACTTGCTGACGTGGTCTTCCATGTGTCCTTGTTGAGGTGGTCTGCTAATGTGGGTGAGACATGTAGGCAGTGTAGTGGAGGTGGAGGCAGAGCGCAGTAGTGGAGTGTGACATGTAGTGAGTAGTGGAGTATGACATCGGAGTGCAGAGGTGGTATGTATGAGTGGTTTGGTGGTTTTATCGGAGGGGGGGTTAGGTGGTAAGTGGTAATGAGTGAGGGGGGTCCGAGTTGACAATAAGGTGACATGTATGAGGGTCCCACATGAGAAATACCACCAAATCGAACCGCCCCCCCCCACGGTTAAAGCCATAAATCTTGGGGGTGGTCCCATATGCCATGTTGACTATAAATTTGAGTGCCCGATTTTCGGTCGTTGAGATTAGCACGCCTTCTAACTTATCCTATCCTTCCACTTATTTCAATCTGACTACTGACATAAATTTGTGTGATCGAGATCTCATATCTGATCCCTTGCTTATCCTGTCCTTCCATGTAAATAAATCCGACGGCTAACGGAAATTTGGATGATCGAATTCTCAATCATTTTCCCCACTTATCCTATCCTTCATTAATTCAATCTGACGGTTGTTGGTCCTCTGGATCGGTGATCCAATGACCACTATCTCTCTTCCTCTTGAGCTTCTGATCTCTCTAAATTTAGAAGGATTTCTAAGTGTTCACGGCTCTCGACCTTTCCTCCTCCTACGAGTCCATCTCTTTTACCTCGTCTGTACTTCTGGAAACCTCTATCTCTTCTGAGATTTCTCTTCTTCTGTGCTCTTGAGGTTTGGTTTGTTGTTGTTCTTGTCATCAATGACAAGAACATTCTTCCTGTAAACATTCCAACACCTTCAACCATAAGAATGAAGATAAAATGGGAGAGGGGATCTACTTAATGAATACCACAGGAGGGTCGGGAAGGGGGGGAAGGAGAGCCATTGATAAAGAGAGAAAAGAAGGAAGAGGATATGAGAGCTAAGATCCATTGGATGCATGCATGGTGGAATACATTTCCAACTGAGCTTATCAAAGTCCTTGTACATATCCAATTTGATGTCCATGCCTTGGGTTTCTGAGGTTTTGAAGAAATGGGATACATGGGAAATGATGATGATGTCTAGTATTTGGCAACCTTCAACATATCCATATTGTTTAGGATCTATGAGGATAGGAAGGAGAAGTTTAAGATGTAAAGAAATGACTTTGGAAATTATTTTATATACAACATTACAGAGGGATATGGGTTGGAATTTGTTAGGATAAGTTGTCTTTTCCTCTTTAGGAATCGGGGCAAGGAAGGTGGAATTTAGATTAGGGAGAACCCCCAAAATCATTTGAGATTCCTAGAGAAGAGCCCAAACATCCAATTTGATAATCGACCAATAGTTATGAAAGAAGTTTGATGTAAATCCATCCACACTAGGAGATTTCCCAATATCTATACTGAAGTTTGTTGTATCTAATTCATCAAGGGAGATTGGTCTCATTATATTGGCATTTTTTTCATCAAACACAAATTGGGGAATATGTTGAGCTATAGCCTGAATAGATTCTAAACGATCTGGTTGGGGTTCAATAAGATCTGGAAAAAATATCTTAATTCTTTCTCAATGTCAGAATGAGAGGTAAGCTTGTGACCTTGCTCTGAAACAATATGAGTGATGCCATTGGAGTGGCATCTTTGGATCATAGAGCAGTGGAAGAATTTTTATTTTTGCTCCCTTTATTTGATCCATTGCACCCTCATTTTTTTCCACCATAGGATTTCATCTGGTTTTCTCCTTTACGAGATTTGATATGCTACGGTTTGTTCTTGCAGGGCCAATTTTGTAGATCAACCATGTGACACAATTTGTTTTTGAATCAATTCCATTTGAGCTTCCAGGAGGTGTTGAGCTCGAAAAATATTCCCAAAAGTTGTCATGTTCCATGTTTTGATACATTTATTGAGTATCTTGAGACGTTTTTGAAAGTAGTATATTAGGGAGCCTTTTATTGATTATGTATCCTCCCACTAACCTTGAACATTCTTAAGAAAATGTGAATGAGAAATAAAAAAATTCTCAAACCGAAAGGGATTCCTGTGGGGCTTGTTGAGGGTGTAAATAGAGAGGAAGATTGGCTAGTGGTCGGATCCTACTTTAGGTAAGATGGTGGCTTCGATGTGCCAACCTGAGAGCATAAGGGAGTCAAATACAATAAATATTTCCAATCTGCAGGTGAATTTATGGCATGGGGGATTCACCTTGTTGAAAAATATCTTATCACATTCATTCATAAAGTTTTTTTTTTAATTTTGAAAAATAAGTTCAATATATTGTAGGTATTGGGGGGGGGGATGTGGGATCTATAGGGATTTATAGGTATTGGGGGGTATAAAACAGGGTATGTAGTTATAATAGGGGTTTCTTTTATTGGAAATATGTATTGGGAGGGGGGTTAAACAAAAGGATTTTAGGAGGTAATTATGAATATCTAGTGAAATTAGGGGTATCCTTTAATATCCCACAAATGCGGGAGCTATGTCATAGGTTCTATTGCTTAAGGTTGGTTGTCATTGATGTCAACCCTTGAAGAAAGCCCCGTAGCACAAAGGTTTGGGTAATGGACCCAATATCATTTGATGTAAATATGAATCACTATTTTTTTGTCATGGTTGATAAGAAGTAAATATGTATGAACTCCAAAGTGGTCCCCTTATGTTGAAAGCCCTCACAGGAAGACGCTTTGCAGAGTAAGAGAACCCATGCTTAATTATGTAATAATGAGATGAAGGAAAATGAATTTGTCAGGGAAAATATCCTAGATGGATATTGCTTGTCATACCATTTAGAGTGGTATGTGGAACGCCAAATAACTCCTCACGGTTAGAGAGTTATGGCCATGAGAGGTTGGAGACCCCAGGTTTGGGTAATGGACCCAAGTTTGTTTGATGGGTAACGGTATGATTTATGATATATTTTCAGATAATACTATTCTATATGGATAGTACATGTCATGCCATT
>JZKD02S1673285.1:1133794-1153726 GCA_000966675.3 Picea glauca
GGGTTAACCCTAAAATAAGGAAAGTGGGGCCAAGTGACCTAAAAGATGTTTTTAAGGAAGCTACTTGGAGAGTATAAATAAGAGGCAAGGCTCTCTCATTTTAGATACACTTGAGCATATTGAATATCTATAGGTTTCTAAGGTAAGCAAGGATATCTAAGCCAAAATTCTTAGGGAAGGTGAAGAAAATAAGGCCGAAATGCAAGGAAGGATAAATTCTTTTGATGGTGCTTTCTATGGTATGTTATTTACATGCCATCTCACCATTTTCGCTATAACTTTTTTTATATAATGATTCATACCTTGAAATTGCTATTCCATTGAGAAAACATATCCAAGTATCTGTGGTAAAAAATTCAGCATCTGTTTCGTTGTATATTTGGAGTTACACTCCGTGGAAAATAGGGTTTGTGGCTAGTCCTAAAACTAGTCAAAAACAGGTGTTTCAGGTAAAAACGCCATAACTTCTTCATAACAGATCCAAATTCATTGAAACCAAATGTGTTGGTTAGGGTACAGTCTTTAGTATGTTTTGTAATAGTTTTTGATCAATTCAACCAATATTTCATGTGGGGAACGCTCTACAAGGTCGCTCTCTAGAATAAGCCAGAATTCAGCAAGGTATGTCATTTTTTATGTAACTCCTTTTTTGAGAGGTTCCAAGTAGTGAAACTTGGAGAAATTGCATAAAACAAACTGAAGAAAATTTTGTATCAATTTCATATCTTTATACATTATCAGTACAAAGTTATGATTATTTCAAGTTAGGGTTGTTGACTAATCCAAAACTAGGCATGTGAGACTAAAGAAAAGCTTGATGAAAATGTTAGTCTCTTATTGTTAAAGTTAAGGAAGGTTTGCAGGAATGTGATCATATACACCAGGTCTATTACAGAGCTAGAAATCAGATTTGTATGATGAGATTATGAGGGATTTTGGTTGAGGTACATGTTGAGTACATGGTTGAGACAAGTAGTTGATGAGTTGGCACTTACATGAGGTGTATAGTTGATGATGCTAGTACATATTGATGAGTCATAGTTGATGAGTAGTTGACACATGATTGGTACATACTTGGTACATGGTTGGATGCACTTTTTTATGGTACATTTTGAATACAGGTTGTTTGGTACAGGTTGGTGCATGGTTGATGCACTTGTTTATGGTACATGTTGAGGTACAGGTTGATGCATGGCTCAGATTTATTGGTACAGTTTTACAGTGGTATATCTCATAGTGATAGTGTGACAGTGGTTCCATCATTATACTTCTACTTTAAGGTGGAAAGACAGGGCAAGGACAGGTGGTTGTAGCCACCTTTCGGTTGTATCTAGAGAACATAGGGGGTTGTAGCCTCCTTCTGGTTGTAGCCAGAGAATTGGGGAGTTGGAGCTTCCCTCAGGTTGTAGCCTGAGAAACTAGGGGGTTGGAGCCTCCTTCCAATTGCAGATGGAAAAAAAAGGAAGTTGGTTCTTCCAATGAATGTAATTCTTCAATACATATAATAAAAATCATTCTGTGGTTTTATCTCGATTTGGGTTTCCATGTAAAACACTGGTGTACTATGTATGTGTGTGATTGTTTATTTCATACTGCTCATTATTAGATAATAAATCTACATTGATATAACATTTGAAGAAAAAGGATTACAATTAAGATATTACTGATGCACCCCCCCTCTCAGTAATCCAACAGGTTCACTTAGTGAAGACCCCATGCTTGTTGGGAATCTTCACAACAATTGTTCCAAGTGAAGGTGTCGTTGCTTGTCTCTATGTCAACCAACTTTTGGTCCTAGATAAAATACGTAAATGGTAGATTTTCCTAGTTGAGGAATCTCAAGATGCCCTTCTTTTCTTCTAAAGAGGCAATGATATTGTAGCCCCCTCCCGTTATCGATAAATGAGGATGGTTTATATCTGCAATATATTACAGTTGTTGCAGAAAATTGAGTTTTTCACCAGATTGATGAGGCCCACAAACATTGGTGATGAATCCTGAGGTTTCCACCCCCAAAGGTTGGAGCTTTACGGTAATGTTGTGTCTGGTGCATAGGAAGTTCCATAGAAAGACCTTATATGGATTCCATAGGAGTGCAAGACCTCTTTCCATTCCACTCAAATCAATGGCCATGAAACATCCATTTTCCATATTTTTGGGAGAAGTTTCCCTAGAGATTCCCCTGAAAATTTGGTTTCTTGAAGGAGCATTATATTTGGAGGGTCAAATTGAAGCTTATTTCGTAAAATCCTATTCTTTCTCTTACTGTTTATTCCTCTTATATTCCAATAGATAAATTTAATTGGAAACCTTTGGAGGGTTGAAATGAATCTATGATGAGAGCATTTTTCCCCGAGTTAACCAAGATGTCCCCAATTCCCTACAAAAGATGATGGTTGGATTTCCAACCTCTTCTTCTTTCTTCCTTGGGAGTGCTTTTTGGCTTGATTTTGTTGGGATAAATACCAAGATATGGGTTAGGGGTTTGTGCACTAGAGGGGCTTGTAGATTCCTTTATTCTTTGACGCAGAGCTTTCCTAACCACTTGAATGTGCTCTAGAGGAATAGATTGAACATCATGTCTTTTAACATCATCGTCAATGTTTTGTTAGTCTATGCCTTCTAGATTCATTTCTTGTGTTTCAAATTCTAGACCATCATCTGAGGAATACAACATAGGGGCATCCTCCAAGGGGGGAATTCTAGAAATGTGAGAAGAGATTTTAGGTTTTTTAGACTCATCTAAATGGGGTGGTAGGTCATTTGATTTTTTATTTTTCAGATAGATGGTAGAGGGAATTTCTTCATTGACTTCATAATCATTTTGGGGAAGAGAATTAAGAGGTTTGAAGATATTCTTTTGACTAGGATTTTTTGGGGTCTAGTGAGTATCGATTTTCTGATTGATCAACGTCGAGGAGGTATTTTGGTGAAGCCATCCATGTCCTTTTCTAGTTCTGATTTGGAGGATGTCAGTGGGTTTAACATAGGTCAGTCACAGTATATATGACCATGCTCATGACAACAACAACAATGAAAAGGGATGAACTCATAGTTGAGGGATTGGATCCATGTAACATCCTCAAAGGTTTAGTAAATTGATTCTAGGATTGGACTGAATACATTCATGTATATATAAATGTAGGCATAGGAAGTATAACGACAATGTTTGGTGGCTTTAAAATATTTGACAAAGGATCCTAGGGTGTTACCAATACCTTATAGAATCTATTCTTCCCAATATTCGTGAGGTAGGGAATATAGGAGGACCCAAACAGGGGAAAAGGAAAAATCCTCTCTGTTTGGGTTGATGTTATCCTTCCAATATCTAATATGCAACCCCGCATAGCGATAGAAATAAGGGCGAGTTTTGAAGATTTGGTCTCGTTCTTTGGGGTTTCCAAAGATGACCATAAAGAAGCCTTTGGATCCATGGTTTAGGTCTACCTGACATCTGGGTTTCCATCTATAATTGATCCAAATAACTAAATCCTTCTCAGATGGATGGAGACCCAAGAACTTACCTATAAACACATGGTCCTTCATATGTTCTATGCACCCTCTCTAATTCTTGGATCAAATCTTGTATTGAGGCATCACTATGGCCTTTGGAATACAGTAACTTGGTATCCACTTGGAGCCTCTGCTTGCGTTGAGTTTCATGTCATGCATGTGTTCATCCCTTGATGGATGCACATCGTTGGAGATTCCTACATTTGTAGAACCTAGAGCTATCAAATTAGTCCTAGAAAGGAAAGATTCAATACTGATGGAATGCGTAGAAAGCGCGAGAGGGGGCTCAAACCCCCCTGCGATGCCATTGAAAGAGGTTAAAAACTGTAACCGTAACAAAGATAGTCAAAACCCTAACAAAGTTCCTTCAATTGTTATCCATTTTGTAACATCCTTGGCCCTCCAGAGGCACTACTGCAGAATATACACTTATATGATATATATGAATTTTAATGAATTTAAAACACTTAATCACGATAACAAAGAATTACTGCTACCACTTCAGATTCAAACAATATTAACAGTGAATCCACATACAACGGAATACATGAAAACATTCAAGCATCAAAAAACATGCATAAAATACATAATTAAGTACAACAGTGATACTTATCTTTTAGCTGGAGCAAATCCACCAAGTGAGTGCAGACCTTCCATGAACCTCCCAGCCTTATACCGTGCTCCTCATCACTCTCAGCAGTAGGTCACCCTTGATTTGGGACTAAAATCCACCGGGAAAGGGAATTCTAGGCTTGGCAAGGACAACAAGGAAATTGCACAAAGAAACATGAAGGATCTTTTATCCCAGGAGCCACTTACGCCCACAACTCACAAACCCTCATTCCCCACATGCCTTCTCCACCCTAGGAGAGTACGCCTTCACTACTATAATTCCATCAGCCAGTACACCTCCCTTACATTTGGATTTAGTAACAAGATGGACCAGAAGTCTCAGAGTATTGTAGCTACTACGAGACTCCCTTCCAGGAGAACTCACTTCCCAACAAACTCTCTCTCCTAAGAGATTTGCTCACAGGCCTGACAACCTGCTTCTTCAATTCAGCTCCTAAGCAATACTGAAACAACATTCAACTAGCATACGGGTGACAGTAGCTATAGGAATAGTTATGGACATCGAAAATGGAAACAACCTAATGCTAATACACAACATGGCTTAGGCGAACATAAGGCAACAACCCCAAACGATTAAGGCACTAACTCAGATTTGTAGTGTGGATAAACTTGGGTTCACAGAACACACAAGTCAGATTTTCCCTCCCCGATTGGTTTCTCAGATGTGAGATTCTATGCGGATGGTAGACGTAGAGGTCCCAACGGATTAGATGACGGATGGGAAATGGCAAGCCAACCTCCTTCCCATGAGTGTTTTTCTCAACTGTGCGTAGGTAACCAGAGGTCGACATCTGAGGCCAATGAGTTCAGGCGGAGGATGGAAGAATGGGGAGCGAATCCCCCAAAATAGATAACGCTTCAACTTTTAATTGCATGAGACCAGGTCGCCACTTGTCTTCCTAGAGCTACATGTTCTCCATTTAGCCTACGTCCACTTTCCAGGAACTTAGAACAACATTCATCAATTATCCACCTTATCCTTTAGGAAATATTATTAAAATATTATTCCTTTAGAGGTAAGCCCCCTAGCTTATCCCCTAGGCCCAAATACTTATCCCCCTCCCTTTCCCAACCTTATGGAATCTTAGTCCCCCATCACTCTTTCTTCGTGGTCGGTCTACACACAACAATGTTTATATTTTATTAATGATCTGCGTAATTACATATACAAAATCAGGCTCTTGGCCTTTAACACTTAGGCTCTCTAGCCTAATAAAAACATAATCCCACCATCTTATTAACACTTGGCTCACCATCCTACAAAAATTGTTTACAATTCATAAATACAATGGGGCTCATCCTTGGGGTATTACAATCTCCTCCCCTTATTTTTGCACAGTTGTTAGTGAAACTTACTTACACATATATAATTCAAAAAAATTTCAAAAGCTCCAAGATTTAGCTATTGGAAGCCTGTTATCCAACTTTACATTCAAGCACTAATTCTGGTTACCATACTGCAACTAAAACTCAATTTCTCTATTCCATAGAGTTGCTTCAGGAAAGCATTCAACTTATTTTTCCTTGTTACATGCTTCAATTAAACCTCATTGAAAGAAGCGAATGGTTGTAGATCCACAATGTTCCCTCCATTGATAAAGTCTCAGCAGTGTTATGAATCCACATACATAAACACTCTTCTTGCACACCTATTCATTCAGAAGAAACATTATAACATACATGCAATATATATACATGAAATTCTAATAAAATTATAACCTGTATACGAATTACGAGATACATAGCATACAATGAATAGAGAATTGATACTTATCTTTTGATTGAGAAGACTTCCATATCAACATGGTCTAGGCCAAGGTACCAAACCCCAACAACATTCCAACCAATGGTCTATCTTCCCCACATGCCTGTCCCACCCCAGGAGTGAGCACCTTCATTGTCACACAGTTGATCTACTGTTACACCTCCCTTTCCTTGGGCTTCAGCAACATGTCGGACAAGATGTCTTAGAGCATCGTGGCTCGAGGAGTTCCAACTTCCCTCAGAGGTCTCCAATTGGCATCTTCCCCAAGCTACTCTTTGTAGTCAACATTCCACTTTAATCAACATCTCATCTGCATCACCCACATGCAATTATCATGAGAAAACATAAAATAATTTATTTAGGAACTCCAATTAGTTCAAAAGGGAATTCAACTTTTCCCCCAAACCATGAAATCTATTTCATAATTCTTCTTGGTTGTTTCCATATTATGAATGCAGCCATCCTTGTGGTTTTCCACAAGCACCAAACTGCATACCATTTTTCCTGTAATGCTTCATCTTGCATACTGCCAAAAATTGTCAGTATTTCTTGTACATCATAATTCAATTGAAATATGTATAGAACCATATGCAATGAACTTAGAAATGTTTGCATCTAGAAATTCAATCATGATTACCAAACAATTTAATAAAATAGAATCACTCGTCATTCTATGCATATGCATGTTCATAGTAATATTTGTAAGTTCATTACTTTTTTTTTTCTGAACAAGAATCTTTCTGTAGTCAGTATTCATGTGACTACTTGACTTGCAACTTTCCTGTTGCAATGTGTAACAACTCCTGAAATGTCCTCAACTTCATGAATTAACAACATTTCAGTTGTTAGTAACAATTATTTCCATGCAATAATATATATGCATGTACTTACAAAACACATTCAACAATTGCATTTAGTACACAATTCAATCACTTACTATGCATGGGTGTCATTCTCCATGCATACTTATTCAACGCACCTTGCATTGAATTACATAATGCTCTTCATCTCAGTCATGTATCTCACTATCCATAAGTTGTAATTCTAGCAAATGTGTTGACACATTCTCCACACACTTCCTATTGTCTTCCCAATTAATTGGATGTCTTCCTTTTTGACCCAAACACTACACCAAGAATACAATTCTGTGGTGTTCATTAGTGTTAGCAAAAAGGTTGCAGTAGAAGTTTTATTTAAAGATAGGAAGATTTTAGTACCCATGTGGCTCATAAGCTTTCCATATTCGTACCTTGCCATATCCAACCCTGTCCTAGTCTCATACATGACTAGCTTACTAGCATTCATTCCTATAACAAGTTCTTATCTTTTAATTATTTGGTTGTTACTCCATAACCAAATCAACATGAAATTCTACTATGTTAGTGTGTGCATTCAGAAGCTAAAAATATTTGAATTAATACAGGCCTCCAGCCTTTACCACAGCCAGTGGTATGCATTCAAATAATATAATCATGTGATTTTATAAAATAACTCTAGATGAGGAAATTCTTACCTAAATTTCCTTTCAACAATTATGCAAAAAGAGTAATAAAAACTCATACCTGCATGAATGCCATTAATAAATTTTATACTACCTGAAAGTGTGATGGCAGTAGAATATTTCAGGCTTCTTTTATCAAACTTATAACCAACACTTCATATCTTTGTTTCTTCACTCCTGATACAACAACATCACCAACAACACTTGCAAACATGCAAACATTCTTTTCTCTAGCTGACCCAACAAGCCATAACAGATTTGCTGCCACAAAAATTGCAACAAATTATTTCTCCCTATAAAACTTTTCCTTGATGAACCCAGAAGTCTTCAATTCTTCCCAAATTCCTGAATCTTCTTCTGATCTTATTGTAGTCACTGTACATGACTATTTATGCCATCAGCACTTTCGACGCAGTGCCCCTACCTCAGCAGGGTCTGTTGACCTCCCTGTCAAAGGATCTTTCAATATTCTGAGTCGAATTGACTCTCCAGGCTCGTGATTGAACCCAAAATAATTATACACAACCCCACTTTTCTCCTTTAGGCATGGGTCTTGACAGACCCACGAGCTTATTCCTGCACGCTTCCAAAACTCCAAGTTTTATGCGCTAGCCCATTTTTCATTAGCCCTTTCCTTCATATGACCCTAGGTTGTGACCTCATGGAAAACTGTGATTGTGGGAATGGACAAGAGTGGTTTTAGGCTAACTCGCAATTCACCTCTAGCTGCCACACATCACTTTGTTAAAACTGTGGTATAAATTGCAGCCTGCTCCTATATTTTTAACATCCAAGCAAGTTATGGCCCCACAATCCAGCACATCTTTCGATATCCAATCTCTTGGTGATGATCCACGATCAACGACTACTATATATCCCCCCTTTTCTACCTTCTTTCCTCCTTCCACACGCGATCCCATATCTACACAATCTGTTGACACGTAGCTCAGGGATGTTACAATATGGTATCATACTTCGGGGTTTTTGTGAAGTTGTGTTTTAGGATGTCCCAAAGTGCCAAAGCCCGGAATGTCTAAGGGTCATTGACCCAAAGGAAGGAACATGGATCGTTAATCTACGAGGAGACATGTGGAGGATGGAGACTCACTCCGTTGGACAACCATTAATCTGAAAGTGGATGCATGGTGCCAGATCTGGAACTTCAAGTATTGAGCACTCTAGAGAAAAGAAAAGGGTGAAAGAGTCAAATTCCTAAAGGAGATATTGATCATTGATAGAGAAGGAGGTCGAAGGACAATTAATGTAGTCTTGGTCGGAAAGAGTCAAAGTCCTGAAGAGAACCAGGGCTGTTGATTTGGAGAGGATGCATGGCAGAAGATCTGTCACTCCCGGGAAATTCACTCTGGAGATTTGTGTGTGTGGAGACGTGAGAACTCCCGAAGGCCGGAGAGCCACAGTTCATCAGAACTGTTTGATTTTTTAGGAAAGATTTCAATATATCTTCCACTCTAAAAGATTTTCATATGGGGAAAAGCAGATAGTTAAGAGTTGAAACTCCTAAGGGCTGGAGAGTCGGAATCAACCATAGTTGTTGATTTGGAAGGGAGCTACGTGTAGACAGATCGTGTAGATATGGGATCACGTGTGGAAGGAGTAAATAAGGTAGAAAAGGGGATATAGATAGAATTCGTTGATCACGGATCATTGCCAATGGATTGGAGATCGATGAACGAGATGGATTGCAGGGCCAGAACTTGCTCGGATGTTAAAAATCTGGGAGCAGGCCACAATTTATACCATGGTTTTAACAAAGTTAAGTGTGTCCGTTGGAGGTGAATTGTGGGGCGAAAAGCGGATTGGCCTAACACCACTCTTTCCCACGCTCACAATCAAAGTTTTCCATGAGGTCATAGCCCAGGGTCATATAAAGGAAGGGGATAATGAAAAAGGGGCTAGCACCTAAAACTTGGAGTTTTGGAAGCGTGCAGGAATAAGCCCATAGGTCTTTCAAGACCTGCGCCTAAAGGAGAAAAGGGGGCCTATGTATAATTGTTTTGGGTTCAATCACGAGCCCGAAGAGTCAATTCCACTTAGAAGATTGAAAGATCCTTTGACCGAGAGGTCAGCAGACCTCGTTGAGGTAGGGGAACTGCATCAAAAGTTCCCAGGGAAGAAATAGTCATGTACAGTCACAATAATGAGAGCACAAGAATATTTAGGAATCCGAGAATAATTGAAAACTTTTGGGTTCAACAAGGAAATTTTTTATAGGGAGAAAGTAGTTGCTACAATTTCTGTGGCAGTGAGTATGTTACGGCTTGTTGGGTCAGCGAGAGGAAAGAATGCTTGCATGTTTGCAAGTGTTGTTGGTGATGTTGATGCATGCGGAGTGAAGCAACAAAGAGCTGAAGTGATGTTTATAAGTTTGATAAAAGAAGCATGAAAGCTTCTACTACCATCAAAATTTTAGGTAGTATAAAATTTATTAACGACAGTCATGCAGGTATAAGTTTTTATTACTCCTTTTGCATAATTGCTTAAAGGAAATTTAGGTAAGAGTTTCCTCAACCAGAGTTATTTTATAAAATCACATGATTATATTATTTGAATGCATACCACTAGATGTGGTAAAGGTTGGAGGCCTGTATTAATTCAAATCTTTTTAGCTTCTCAATGCACACACTGACATAGTAGAATGTCATGTTAATTTAGTTATGGAGTAACAACAAAATAATTAAAAGATAAGAACTTGTTATAGGAATGAATTCCAGTAATCTAGTCATGTATGAGACTAGGACATGATTGGATATGGAAAGGTACGGATATGGAAAGGGTATGATGCAAACAGGTACTAAACGCTTCCTACCTTTAAATAAAACTTGGACTGCAACCTTTTTGCTAACACTAATGAACACCACAGAATTATATTTTTGGTGTAGTGTTTGGGTCAAAAAGGAAGGCATCCAATTAATTAGGAAGAAAATATAAAGTGTGTGGAGAATGTGTGAACACATTGGCTATAATTCCAACTTATGGATGGTGAGATACAAGATTGAGTTGAAGAGAATTATGTAATTCAATGCAAGGTGCGCTGAATAAGTATGCATGGAGAATGACAGTCATGCATAGTAAGTGATTGAATTGTGTACTAAATGCAATTGTTGAATGTGTTTTGTATGTACATGCATATATATTATTGCATGGAAATAATTGTTACTAACAGCTGAAATGTTGTTAACTCATGAAGTTGAAGACATTTCAGGAGTTTTTACACATTGCAACAGGAAAGTTGCAAGTCAAGTAGTCACATGAATACTGACTACATAAAATTTCTTGTTCAGAATAATAAATAAATAAATAAATAAAAATAAATAAAAAAGTAATGAACTTACAAATATTACTATGAACAGGCATATGCATAGAATGACGAGTCATTCTATTTTATTGAATTATTTGGTAATTATGATTGAATTGCTAGATGCAGACAATTATAAATTCACTGTATATGGTTATGTACATATTGAAATTGAATTATGATGTACAGGAAATACTGAAAATTGTTGGCAGTATGCAAGATGAAGCCTTGCAGGAAACTGGTATGTAGTTTGGTGGGTGTGGAAAGCCACAAGGAAGGTTGCAATCCTAATATGGCAACAACCAAGAATAAATATGAAATAAAATTTCATGTTTTGGGGGAAAATTTGAATTCCCTTTTGAACTAATTGGAGTTCCTAAATGAATTCTTTTATGTTTTCTCGTGATAAATGCAAGTAGGTGATGCAGATGAGATGATATTGATTAAAGTGGAATGTTGACTACAAAGAGTAGCTCGGGGAAGATGCCAATTGGAGACCTCTGAGGTCAGTTGGAACTCCTCGAGCCATTGTTCTCTAAGACTTCTAGTCTGGCCTGTTGCTAAAGCCCAAGGAAAGGGAGGTGTAATAACCGATGGACTATGTGACAATGAAGGTGCACACTTCTGGGGTGGAACAAGCATGTGGGGAAGAGATACCATTGGTTGAAATGTTGTTGAGGTTTGGTACCTTGGCCTAGACCATGTTGATATGGAAGTCTTCTCAATAAAAAGATAAGTATCAATTCTCTATTCATTGTATGCTATGTATCTCGTAATTCATATACAGGTTATAATGTTATTAGAATTGCCTATATATATTGCATGTATGTTCTAATGTTGCTTCTGAATGAATAGGTTTACTAGCAGAGTGTTTACGTCTGTGGAGTCATAGAACTACCAAGATTTTATCAATGGAGGGAACAATTTGGATCTACAACCATTTGGTGTTTTCAATGAGGTTTAATTGAAGCATGTAACATAGGAACAATAAGTTGAATGCTTTCCTGAAGCAACTCTATGGAATAGAGCAATTGATTTTCAGCTGCAGTATGGATACCAGAATTGGTGCTCGAAAGTAAAGATGGATAATGGGCTTCCAATAACTAAATCTTGGAGATTTTGAAGAATTTTTGAATTATATATGTGTAAGTAAGTTTCATTGACGACAATGGAAAAATAAGGGGAGGGGATTGTAATACCCCAAGGAGGAGCCACAGTTGTATTTATGAATTCTAAACAAGTTTTGTAGGCTGGTGAGCCGAGTGTTGATAATATGGTGGGCTTATGTGTTTATTAGGCTGGACTTATGTGTTTATTAGGCTGGAGAGACTAAGTGTTAAAGGCCAGATGCCTTATTTTGTATATGTAATTAATCATATCATTAATAAAATATAAACATCGCTGCGTGTAGACTAACCATGAAGAAAGAGTGATGGGGGACTAAGCTTCCACAAGATTGGGCAAGGGAGGGGGCTAGGTATTTCGGCCTAGGGGATAAGTTAGGGGGCATACCTATAGAGGAATAATATTTTACTATTATTTCCTAAAGGCTAGGATCTAGGTGGATATCGGTGGCCACCCACCTTTTCCAACTAGCTCAAAACAAATTTCTGGCAATTTTGACAGTTTACTATTTTTAGTAGGTTTTAACTTCCAGGGCCATTTTGAGGGCCTAAATGAAGGTTCATCAATATATAGGTTCTCAATTATGGAATAAGTAATTATTGAGCCCCAAAAATGAATCTCCTCGACGATACCTTTCCAATGAGCTATTATACGCCTAAAACAAACATCTTATGCAAAAGTTACAACCCCGGGAAGTTGATGTACTAACTTACCCAAATGGGGCCCACATGACTTTTGATGCTTCATCTCCTAGGGTTAGGTTTTTGGATGTCTAGGGTTTTTGGCATTCCTATTTATTATAAAAATTCCTTCATAGCCTCATTGCAATCATCTTCTTGCGAATGCGAGTAGCCGTCACAACTCTTCTCAGAGATAAGCTGCCACCATTCTAGCGAGTCTTTCACTCTGTATTTTTATAGTCTCTATACATTTATTTCATTAATATAAATCATGTATTACTGTATATTTGTGTTTATGGTTTCATCTCTGATACATTTTCGTTATATTATTGAATATCTGTGATATCTTGGTGCATTTCTTTGTTATATCTCTGCTCTCATTTCGTGCTGAAAATAATCCAGATCAGTTGTATCAGAGCAGGCTGCTCTTGATCATTTTTTTAGTGCATGTCCGCGACGAGGTCCGAGTATAGCAATTTGGGTCTCGAGCTTGTCTCTCTTGAATACAATCACTCTCGCATACCCAAGAAACTCTCAATGGCGAAAGAAAAGAAAAATGATGGAGCAGATGATCCTATCAATTTGTTGCTTGAACAAGCTCTCATGCGACAGAGGGACAAATTGATGGAGAATTTTTCCCAAATCCTTCAATGCCTACCGATAGCATCAGGCACATCTTCATCAAGAGGCCACTTTGGAGGCACCTCTTCTTTCAAGGTACAAGATAATTTTGATATTCCTATATTTGAAGGACAAATAGATGCAGAAGCCCTATAAAAATGGTTAACTATGCTAGAAGGTTATTTCTCTGTTCACAATTTTTTCGTCAAAGAAAAGATCACCTTTGCACTCCTTAAAGCTCTCCCTCATGTCAAACATTGGTGGGAAACTTACTAGAAGAAAAGTTCCATAGAGGATTATGGAATATATGGGGCCGATCCCACTTGGGATTTTTTGTGGATGTGGTAAAGGAATAGTATTACCCTGTTGGCAACTATGAGGACCAGTACATGAGATGGACCACACAACAGAAAGAGAGAGGCCAAGAAGTTATGGATTTCACCAATACCTTCCATACCTTGTGCACCAAGCTGTGTATCAAAGACTCCGATTAACATTTGGTTCTGAAATACCATGGGGCTCTACATAGTTACATCCAGACTGAAATGGATTTTCTAGACATCTCATCACTCGGTGTTGCTTATCGATATGATGTTAAAATTGAGTAGAAATTTAAGCACTAGAACAAATGAGAGTTCGGGTCTGCAAATATGGAACAACCAAAGTATGAAAAAGACGGCCCTAACAAACAGTCTCCCAAAAACCAGTCCAAGACACAGGAAAAGATGGGTCATGGGAAGACAAAGAAGGACACTGAAAAATGGTACGAGTCCCACAAAATCCCCTGGCACAACACCAATGAATGTCGCTCAAAACAGTCATTGGTGGATGAGATCAAAGACAGAGAGCCAAACCCTCATTTAGAATCTGATTTTGAAAATAATGGTAAAGACAGATCATTGACGCGGACCCCACTGCTATTGCCATGACCGCAACAATTCAAACATAAGAACCAACAGATCCTGAAGAGGGGGAGTTCCTTTTTCATTCACAGATGTGGGTGAAGGGGACCCCGCTGCATTTTATTATTAATAGCGGAAGCTAGAAGAACCTCATATCAGCAAAGGTCGTCAAACAATTGGGATTGTCGACAACACCACACCCGCAACCATACAACATCAGGTGTCTTTTCCAAGGACGATATCTCTGTGTCAGCCAAAAGTGTCGATTATCATACGGCATCCAACCCTTCAAGGATGAGGTATTATGTGATGTTGCCCCACTGGATGTCTATGATGTGATCTTGAACCAACCATATATGTGGAGACACCATGTTGTTTATGAGTCTCGACCCCGTAGTGTCATTGTTACTTTGGGGGGTCATCTCTACAGAATACCAGAGGTAGTTCTGACTACTGTTCCACCTAAAAAGTATCGCAAGGTAGTATCTCATACTGCAAAATTCAGCTTCTTCACAATCTATTCAAAAGAAGAACAAAAGGACACTACAACCACTATAGCCTTGCCCGAAGCACCTTCTATCCAACAGAACAAGGTCGAAAAGGTTGTAGAAAGTGCAAAGATTCCTTCTGCACACCATCCTCTCATGTATTTCAACTTGTTGAACAACCTCAACCTCAACAGATTCGAGACAGACTTCCACAAACTAAGTAGTGTGACGTCTCCAGCAAGACAAGCAGCTCACCAAGATGCAGATTCAACAAATGCTTTTCCCTCTCCCCTGGGAACTTAACGCAATGGATACCATTGCTTCCTAAGGAGGGCGGATTGATCCAAGTGGATATCAGTGGCCACCCACCTTTTCCAACTGGCTCAAAACAATTTTCTGGCAATTTTGGCAATTTACTATTTTTAGCAGGTTTTAACTTTTGGGGCCATTTTGAGGGCCTAAATGAAGGTTTTTCAAGATCTAGGTTCTCAATGATATCCAAAGGCATGATTAAGCCCCAAAAATGAATCTCCTCGATGATACCTTTCCAATGAGCTATTATATGCCTAAAACAGAGATCGTATGCAAAAGTTAGGACCCCAGGAAGTTGATGTTCTAACTTACCCAAATGGGGCCCACATGAATTTTGGTGCTTCATCTCCTAGGGTTAGGTTTTTGGATGTCTAGGGTTTTTGGAATTCCTATTTATTGTAAAAAGGCATTTAGAGCCTCATTGTAATCATCTTCTTGCGAATGCGAGTAGCCGTCACATCTCTTCTTAGAGATAAGCTACCACCATTCTAGCGAGTCTTTCACTCTGTATTTTTACAGTTTTTGTACATTTCTTTCATTAATGAAAATCGTGTATTACTATATATTTTTGTTTATGGTTGCATCTCTGATACATTTCTGTTATATTATTAAATATCTGCGATATCTTGGTGCATTTCTTTTTTATATCTCCGCTCTCATTTCGTGCCGAAAAATAATCTGGATCAGGCTAAGGTGGACATAATATGTTTTGTTATCCTAAGTTCCTGGTAGCTGGGGACATAGGCTAAATGGAGCACATGTAGATCCAAGAAGACAAGTGTTGATGTGGGCTCATGCAATTAAAAGTTGAAGCATCAACTATGTTTTTTTTGGGGGGGGGCTTGCCATTCTCGACCCATTGTCTAACTATGAATCGGGAGCATCCATCACAGATCTATGGAACCAGTAACCCATGAGTCAAATTGTGTTGGTAGTTCGTGATTCATTCTGCCATCCTCCTCCTGAGTTTGGGAGTCATTCTTCCATCCTCCATCTGAACACGATATCTCTGCGTCTTCCCTCTGCATAACCTAGCACATCTGAGAAACTAGTCGGGGAGGGAAAAGATGACCTTTGTGTTCTCTGAACTGAGGTTTATCCACACTACAAAACTGAGTTCCTGCCTTAACCATTTGGGGTTGTTGCCTTGTGTTCACCTGAGTTGTGTTGTGTCTTAGTGTTAGGTTGTTGTCAATTTTGGTGTCCATTATTGTTCATGTTGTTGTGGTAACCCATATGCTAGCCGAATGTTGTTGCAATATTGCTTAGGAGCTTAATTGAAGAAGTGGGTTGTCAGGCCTGTGAGCAACTCTCCCAAGAGAGAGAGTTTGTTGGGAAGTGAGTTCTCCTGGAAGGGATTCCCATAGCAGCTACAATACTTCGAAACTTCTGTTCCAGCCTGTTTCTGAAGCCCAAGGTAAGGGAGGTGTACTGGTTGATGGACTTGTAGTAGTGAAGTTGTACTCTCCCGGGGTGGAGTAGGCATGTGGGGAATGAGCGTCTGTGAGTTGTGGGCGTAAGTGACTCCTGGGATAAAAGATCCTTCCTGTTTCTTTGTGCAACTTCCTTATTTTCCTTGCCAAGCCTAGAATTCCCTTGCCCATTGTAGTTTAATCCTAGCTCGAGGGTGACCTACTGCTGAGAGTGATGAGAAGCACAGTCTAAGGCTCAGAAGTTCGTGGAAGTTTTGCACGCAGTTGGTGGATTTACTCCAGCTAAAAGATAAATATCATTGTTGTACTTAATTATGTATTTTATGCATGTTTTGTTATGCTTGAATGTTATCATGTATTATGTTGCATGTGGATTTACTATTAATATTGTTTGACTCTGAACTGATAACAGTAATTAAGTGTTATCATGAATAAGTGTTTTAAATTCATTAAAATGCATATATATCATAAGTATATATTCTGCATTAGTGGCATTGCCCAGCCTCTCAAGAATTGGAGATGTTATAGTAAAAACCCTAACAAAACTCCTTCAATCGTTATCCATGTTTATTTAGTTGCTCATGTCTACGTGTAATAATTTCTTGAAGTGTTCAATGCTTACTTATTTATTTGCTTATTTACTAGTTTCTTGAACTAGTTGTGATTTTCTAACAACTTATAATTAAATTCATTAATAAAATATAAATATATCTAGATTGAACTTTTTCTAACAACTTATAATTAAATGTATTAATAAAATATAAATATATTTAGATTAAACTTTTTTAGTTTCATTATTTTTAAAAATACTTTAATAGTTCAAATATTTCTTACTTATAATGTATGTTTATAATGTATGCATGGATTTAGTCTAATCTTCACAACTAGTAAATAAGAGAATGATAAGAACAATAAATCACAATTTTTATAAATCTTATAGTAAGCTATCAAATACATAACATTTTTCTTAATATAATACATAACAATTTTTCTTAATATAATTCTATATATTTTTTCTTAATATAATTATATATTTTATTCTAAGATATTTTTGTAAAATATTATATATATATATATTCTTAATATAGTTATATATTTCATTCTAAGATATTCTTGTAAAATATTTCAAACTTGTTTTCTTGTAAATAAAATCCTATTTTAGTTGCAACAATTTTCATAAATTTTAGTGAATAAATAAATATATCTCAGGACATTATGAAGTTAAGCCAAAACTTGTTTTCTTGTAAATAAAATCCTATTTTAGTTGCAACAATTTTCATAAATTTTAGTGAATAAATAAATATATCTCACGACATTATGAAGTTAAGCCAAATAAAATAAAACAATTTTGAAAAAAATTTCCTACCTTAGTTAGTTGCAACAATTTTCATAAATTTTAGTGAATAAATAAATATATCTCACGACATTATGAAATTAAGCTAAATAAAATAAAACATTTTTTATAAAATTTTAGTGAATAAATTAATATATTTCAGGATATTATTAAGTTAAGCTAAATAAAATAATATATTAAGTAAAGTATGTTTTCATTACTTTTTAAAGTGTTGTACTAGTGCACTCGCTCCTCTTCTTCACTATCTTTGGGCCACCAAACACAAAATAAGAATAAGAATAATACCGTCACAGACTCCCATTCGTAGAATGTTTAGCCTACTACTTTTATATAATTGGTTTAATCTCTCTTGTTACAATTGCAAGAGCCTTTTAATTACATCATTATATGTTAAAAAAAACCATATTATGTAAATAAAACTTAACCACTTAAAATAACCTAATAACCCACTACTATTCTAGAAAAAACATTAAAAAAAACTAATTCAAAATATTATTCCAGAAAAACATTAAAGAAAACCAATTCAAAATAATTTTAGCAGTTAATACCTATTTAGGCCACCAAATATTGTTGGCTTCAAACGGAAACACATTGATATAGTTGAATGAACCTAACCCATGGATAGCTTGATGTTGATTTTCTGGAGGCGTTGGTAATTGATAAATTGTGAAGCAAAGATAAATGCAGAGAGAAAAGAATAGAACAGTATATTGAAATGTATGAAGAAGTACTGAAGAAGTTACGTACAATGCAATGGGAGATGGTTGAGCTAAATAGGCTCAAGAAAGACAAAAATAGAAAGTACAGTTGTCCAGTATAGTTGGCAGTGTACAGTCAGACTGTTGAGGTTACAATATATTTAATACTCCCTCTTAAACTCAACAGTTACAAGCATCAGCACTGATTATGCCTAAGTGTTGTCTCTGAAAATCAAAAACTGACTTTCCTAGTGGCTTTGTAAAGATATTAGCAAGCTGATCTCGAGAACCACAAAATTGTAGTGTAATATCACCATTATTGACCAGCTCGCGTATGAAATGAAAACGAGTGTCAATGTGTTTTCTTTTCTTGTGAAACACATGATTTTTGGATAAAGCAATTGTTGATGTATTGTCATAGAAAATAGGAGTTGGATCCTTTTTTGTATGTGACATATCTTTCAATATTCTTCTCAGCCACACAGCTTGACAGGAAGCTGAGGTAGCGGCTACATACTCTGCCTCTGCAGAAGATATTGATACAATTGGTTGCTTCTTTGATGCCCATGAGATCAGGTTCGTGCCCAGGTGAAAAACATGTCCAGATGTGCTTTTCCTGTCATCTAGGCTGCCTGCAAAATCACTATCTGTGTAACCAGAAAGTTGATTACTATCAGATTTAGTGTACCATAAGCCAAAATTGACAGTTCCTGTAACACATCTTAGAATTTGTTTCACCATTTTCCAATGAGAATCTTTGGGGGATTCCATGAATCTGGAAACAAGGTTGGTTGCATACATAATGTGAGGCGTAGTTGTTGTAAGATAAAACAAACTGCCTACTAAATTTTGTATAGGGTAGAGTCCATTGTAGGACCTTCATCATTCTTGCTCAATTTTGTGCCTAGTGGTATGGGGGTTTCTGCTGGATTGCATCCTTCCATGCAGAATCTTTTGATGATGTCTACTGCATACTTTTGCTGATAGACAAAAGTGCCTTTGGTTGATTGATCCACCTCAATTCCTAAAAAATATTTCATTATGCCAAGATCTATCATCTCAAACTCATATTGCATGGCATGTTTAAAATCTGTTAACTCAAGATTTCTTGTATAGATCATGTCATCAACATATAAACATACAATCAAAATTTTACCGTGCTGATCTATTTTGGTGTAAAGAGTTGGCTCATTTTGGCTTCTGCTGAAACCACTTTTGATCAGATAAGTGTCAATTCTGTTGTACCAAGCTCTTGGAGCTTGTTTTAATCCATACAAGGCTTTATTCAACCGATATACTTTGGTTGGGTGCTCTTGGACTTCAAATCTAGGTGGTTGATCAACATAAACTTCTTCTAAAAAACCATTCAGGAATGTTGACTTGACATCCATTTGGTATACTTGCCATTTGTGTTGTGCTGCTATGGACAATAGAGTCCTTACATTGTCTAATCTTTCTACTGGAGCAAAAGTTTCACCATAATCAGTACCTAGTTGTTGTGAGAAGACTTTGGCCACAAGTCTTGCCTTGTGTTTTTCGATCTGCCCTTTTTCATTGAGTTTAGTTTTGTAAACCCACTTGACACCAATAC
>JZKD02S1673285.1:1186103-1210417 GCA_000966675.3 Picea glauca
AGAGAGAGAGAGCGATGGGAAGATGGGGTGGAGAGATATGTAGAGGGAGACAGAAGAGGGGAGACAATGAGTGAGAGAGAGGGAGAGAGCATGTGGAGAAAGAGAGAGAGAGGAAGATATATGGAGTTAGGGAGAGGGGGCTAGAGGGAGACAGAGAGAGAGGGGGTAGAGGGGAGAGAGAGAGAGGGGGGGGATAGAAAGATATTTCATGTTAACGAGAACATGTGTGTGTGTGTTCTTGTTGCTAATAACACGAGCTCTTTAGGAATGTGCATACGTTCCTAAAGTGCTCATGCATTATTTTTATTTCAATTTGTTTTAGGAATGCACAAGTGTTCTTGTACACATTTTTCTGAGGAGCGTGTGCACATTCTTGAGAACGTGCATGCAATCTTGGGACTGTGTCTACGTTGCCTCTTGAGTGGAGGTTCAGGGTTTTCTAAACCTGTCACATCAGGAACGCATTCACGTTCCTAGAAATGTGCACACGCTCCTGCGAGCGTGCATTCCTTCTCACCCCGTTGTCACTTTATCATCCACCAACTTCGTGCACTCACCCATATAGTCTGCACACATATAGATTCCGCACATATATATCCCCATAGAGAAAACACTTAGTAAATAACATACATCTTCAACAGACATATCATTTGCAAAAATATAGCTTCCGTACCTCTGCACAGGTATATCCCCGCATAGGTATGTCTATTAGATGGTGTAAAAATGATTTTTAAATTTTTTTAATATAGTCCTATAAAAGTAATTAAAAGATTAATAATTATTTATCAATTTGATAAAATTTAATTACTAATTTAATAAAAGTTAATTATACATCTTTAGACAACAGACACTTAGTAAATAAAATACACTCATACATTGAAACTTTGAGACTCGTAAATGCCCCTATTGTGGAAGATGTTTAATATTGCAATGTGTAATGTGTTGCTTCTTTTGTGCAGAGAATTTTTGCTTTGACGATTTTTCTGCACTTTCGCATAGGTATATCCTCACACAAGTATGTTTGTTGGTGTAAAAATCAATTTTCAATATTTTTAATATAGTCCTATACAATAATTAAAAGGTTAATAATTATTTATTAATTTAATTATTAATTTAATGAAAGTCAATTATACATCTTCATGACAACTAACATGTAGTAGATAAAATACACTAGTTTTGTACTTGTACATCAGAACTTTACATGCACCAGTTGCAATGTGCAATGTGTTGTTTCTTATGTGCAAATACATTTTCTTTGACAATTTGTCTGCACCTCTACACAGATATATCTCAGGTATGTCTATTAGTTGGTGTAAAAATAATTTTTTAATTTTTTTAATATAGTCCTATACAAATAATTGAAAGATTAATAACTATTTATTAATGTGCAATGTGAAATTTATTAAATAAATAATTATTAATTATTATTTGTTAATTATTTTATATTAAATAATTAATTATATATTAATTATTAAATATTTCAATGTGCAATGCGTTGTTGCTTATGTGTGGAGACTTTTTATTTGATGATTTTTTTGCACCTCCACACAAGTATATCCCCTAAGAAGTATGTATGTTACTTGTGTTAAAACATTTTTTTTAAATATAGTCCTATACAAATAATTAAAATATTAATAATAATGGTGATTGAAAGGGTTTGGAGAGATCTACAAAAATACTGAGAGTGGACGCGCCACAATCATTATGGTTTCTATTATGGATTCCTTCCCATCAAAGCAACTATATCGAACAACTAGAAATAAAAGATATGATCACCCCAATGGATGCAATGGGTGAGCGGGTGAAAGCCCCCTCCTACCGAGAAGAAATAATCAATGAATCAGGCAGATTAACATGTCCACGATTTTTCTTTGAAGTGACGGCGGAATATAGATCCCATATTTATACCCCAATCCAAGAAAAAGGAAAATCTATGGTGATTGAACCTGATCTTGCACATCCAAAGGTGGCTCAGGCCTAGGTTTTGGGGAAATTCTTACCATAATATCCAGTAGATGTTTGGTCAACACAACAAGGGTGGGAGATAAAAAAAAATTTATGAGAGATCATGCACTAACAGGAAAGTTTCTAGGAATCTGGCCCTTAGAGAGAGACTTGGTAAAGTGGATCAATACATGGTGGAAGACAAAAGCACACTATGATCTTCAGCTAGCTCAAAAGGCTTGTTTACTGCCATTTTTCATAACCTAAAGGACCGAGAAATAATTTTTGAGAATGGTCCCTATTTATTCAATGTTGCTCGGCTTTATCTAAATATTGGATATAACGTTTCGACCCAAAAAAGGAATATATTACTCATGCCCTAGTTTGGATCAGGATTTATTCGGTACCACGGGAATTTTGGGAGGAATAAATATTGGAAGGAATCATAAATACCCTAGGAATGTATGTAAAAAATGTTGAGGCAAATAGATACCAAAGATACACTTCATATGCATGGATCTATGTCTATGTCAATATTTCTAAACCCCTACTAGGCTCTATCTGCTTGGAGTATCAAGATGAGGAGTGGGTACAAATGATTGACTATGAGAACATTCCCTTCAGGTATTGTAAATTTCATGAGCATGACCATTTATTTTGCGATTATTTGCTCAATACCTTCCCTAATATTGATTCAACAACAACTCAAAAACCCAAGGATGGTTTCACTCAAGTTCAATAAAAATAGAGGGTAGGACCCAAGAATCCAACTCCAAACTTAGGTAAATATCCATCCACTAGTAATTCCTTTGACATTCTCGGACAAGACCAGGAAATTGTTGCAAGGGAGGAAGGGTTGTCAAATGCATCAACAAATAATCAGAAGGAATGAACCAAAGTAGTCCAAGAGCCAATTTTGGAGAAAACCATGCCTAGTCCAGAGGCATCCCTTACTAAAGAGGCATAGAATGTTGATGAGGAAGGGGAAATGGATATCGAATTATATGAACAAGAGAAAGTAGGGCTATATCTAGTCATTTTAGAGGAGGCCTATCATAAGCAAGAACTATTTTCCATCATACGAGATTATTTAAGAAAAAATTACGAGGTTTATCTAAACTCATCAACTGGTGCCACTTCTAGATTTGGTATAGGGATCGACATTTTGAGAGACTCTCTCAAAGAGTCTCTTAAATTTTCTAAGGAAGAAAAGAGGCGTGGACAAAAGTATACTCAACAATTGATCTGGGATGTAGGTAGTTTTAAGATGAACTATGGTAAGATTAATCTGATCACAGAAATTTTCCCACCCATTCCCCCCTCCTAATCCTCATGAAGAACATTTCATGGAATATTAGAGGTTTAAATGGAAGATGCAAGCAAAGGCTTCTTCGAAATTGTATAATAGCAGAAAATCTAGACATTCTCTTTCTACAGGAGAAAACAATTGCAACATATGATACTCAATCGAATCTAGATAGATGTTGGATATATGGCCTTTCAATTTTCATGGATTCTAGAGGGGCAGCGAGAGGTATATCCATTCTTTGGAACCTAGACATAGTCACTTTCGACAACTTCTTTGCAACAAGATAGTTTATCTCATCCATATATAGATCCCTCGGTTCTAATAAGGAGGGTATCGCCACTAAATTATGTCTTTGGCCCCACAACTGCAGGGAAGAAAGCCTCATTTTATTGGAATCTAGAAGGTTTGGATGTAATTAATCAGAGACAAAGATGGATACTAGGGTGTGATTTCAACATCATCTTATCCCTGCATGAGAAAAGAGGAGGTACTTGCAGACTGGAAGTCAAAAATGACAACTTTTTCTCTTTTAACCCATTTTTTTATTGTTGATAGAATTGGAAAATACCAATGGATAATTTACATGGACCAATCGACAATCAAGATCCCAAAAAATTGCTTGTCACTTGGACCATTTTCTTGTATTGGAAACATTGATGTTGGATGACTTAGCAATGAAATCTAATATTCTTTCACTGGTAGGATCATATCATTGGCCCATCCACTTATGGTTGGATGTCATTATCTCTACTAAGAACATGCCCTCTTGCTTCACAAAATTTGGGCTCAAAAATGAGGATTTCCAAGAGAATGTGGAATAATGGTGGGATAATGCAGCAATATCCCATGGCTCCTTGTTGTACATATTCCAACAAAAACTAAAATGTTTCAAACAACATCTAAAGGAATGGAACAAGAACACCTTTCTCCTTGAGGTAAATGCTCCTTTTATGTTTTCTCTAGTTGATTAGAGACAGTTGAGTATGGGTAAAAGGAGTTAGGAAACTAACCAAACCCGTAACTTAACACTTAATTTGGCATATATATATAGAATTTATTGGCATGTACACAACTATTCCTTGAGTATCCCTTTTGTACGTGGGTTGCATAATTTGAGGGCATGTACATCCTCCCAAAAATTGTTTTTTAGAAGGACACAAGGAGGCATGGGGAATCATTTTTTGTAAGGAGGATATGGATAAGGCTAGAAAGAACATACATGTTTCATATGTGGCAATCGATGTTACAAGAGAAAACCATTGTGGTCTAAAGTATAGGTTTGACCAGTCAAAGTTGAACACTAGACATGCCATATGGATGACATTGCTTAGTGAGTTTGACTTTGAAATCAAACATATAAAATGAATGGAAAATAGAGTGGTCTATGCACTCAGTTGAAGTGTCCAGATAATTCACTTAACAACAACAAGTGTAGGAGAGTGTAACATCAAACAAATTCTTATAAACCTCTTGCAAGAAGATAATTTTTTCAATCATATTAGAGAGGGATTGTAACAAGAACCTAGTGATAAAACGCATGAGGGGTATCTACTTACATCTGATAATTTTTTTTTTGCAATAACAGGTTATATGTGCCTCATTCAACCAATCTGAAACACCTGATCATGGATGAATTCCATAGGAGACCTTATGTAGGTAATCATGGCTATCAGAAGATGATAACAATAGTAAGCCATTTGTAATAGTGGCCAAGAATGAGGCAAGAGATAATTTTATATATTTCCAAGTGCTTGAGGCGTCAACAAGTTAAAGTTAAACAAAAACACCTTGCATGACTATTACAACATTGTCAATTCCAGAATGGAAGTGGGAGACAATATCCATGGATTTTATTATTGGTTTTCCAAAGACAGTTTAACAACATGATGCAATTATGGTAGTGGTGGATAATTCGAGTAAGGTAGCTCACTTTATTTCCATCAAGTTCACTTTTAAGGCTATAAATATTGTTGACATCTTTATGAAAGAAATTTTCAAATAGCATGGTTTAGCCAAGACCATAAATTTAGACAAAGATGCCAAGTTCACTTCAAACTTTTGGAAAGGATTATTTTCATATTTTGGAACATAGTTGAAATTCAACATGACCTACCATCCTAAAAAACATGGTCAAACCAAAAGGGTGAACATAGTGTTGGAAGACATGTTGAAGATGCATGTTATGCATCAACCCAAGAAATGGGAAGAATATCTACCCCTAGGAGATTTTTCCTATAGAAATGGTTATCAAGAGTCATTGAAGATGCGCCCCTTTGAGTATTTGTATGTTAGGAAATGTAGATTTCCAATTAGTTGGGACAATATAGTGGAAAAAATCACACTCGGACTAGAATTGCTAAGGGAATTGGAGCAAACAATGATCAAGATAAGGTACAATTTGAAAATAGCCTAGGATAGAAAAAAGAGATATGTAGAGAGCAAGAGAACTAAGAATGATTTTAAGGTGGGAGATCATGTGTATCTCAGTGTGAAACCCAAGAAGAGCTCCCTAAGGATGGGGACTTGTGCTAATTTAGCACCCCAATATTGTGGACATTTTGAATTCCTGGAAAGAGTGGGAATAGTAGCCTATATACTTGCCTTACTGCCTATAGTTAGAGATCACAATGTGTTCCATATATCACTATTAAGTAAATTTGTTCATGATTCTAATCATGTTATTCGTTGGAATGTGATACAGTTAGAAACCCAAGGGGCAATTCTAGCCTGAACCTCAACGCATCCTGGACAAGAGTGATACATTGCTTTGGAATTGAGACTTCATGTAGTTCAAGGTGCAATGGAAGCACTTTGGAGTAGATGAGGCTACTTGGGAATTGGAAGATTCCATGAGAATGACATACCCATTTTTTTTTTATGAATAAATCGTACATATATGGTTTTTTAAGTATCGAGGACAGTGTTTCTTTAAGGGGGAGGGTAATGTAACAGCCTATTTTCCCCCATAACTATAATTATGCAAAATATTAATGTAATATGATGAAGCATATAATTATGTTCATGATTAATAAATGATCTGAAATCGGATTCAGAAGGCTGTCAGGGCATGAAAAATGCTCAAAAATGAAAGTTCTCGGAATCTGACGAAACCAACACCATTGCGTTTGTCTCGTCTTCCTGATTCCGGTGGTATAATTTTTATGTCAAACGAAGTCTGTATGAAGAAGATATCGCATTCTGTCCGTCGAGCCAAACAGGCAAAATTTTGGGATGCTGACTGTACTTGTCCGTATAGTCCGTACATGACACGTGTCAGTTTGTACAGGAGACACATGGCACGTCCGTGCATGCAACACGTGGCGTGACCGTACCGATGACACGTGGCAGCCTCAGGCAGTGACACGTGTCAGGCATTTTTGACATTTTTGGCGTACGGCTGGACCAATCCCGAGGTGACACATGTCACGACTGGAAGGGTGACACGTGGCACGGGTGACGTCAGTAACTCACGTGGTAGGCTGGCAGAGTGTACGGTAGGGCTGACGCAGTAGGTCGATGTGGCAGTACGGCACTGATGTGGCATGATGATGGGACCGTACGGTGAGATGACATGGCAGATGACGTGTCATATGACGTGGCGTACGGAAGCGGCGTGTCAGTTTCTTGTTGGTTTACTTCGTCGAATCGGATGTCGGCACGTGGCAGTTTGTTGGCAAGTGATTGGGTGCCACGTGGCCCAATCACGGGCTACCACGTGGCACCCCAGGTTTCTCCAATAAGGGCTATGTCAAAAAAATTTGGGCCTGGGGGATTCGAACCCCGGACCTCCCACTGTACCAAAGTCTCCGCCAATTCCGAGTTACCAATATACCACGCATGTCTTACTTGTTATGTATGCGGGAGAAAATTGTTAGATTTTCATCGCAATGGTTGGATGTGGGGGGAAAGGGTCGGGGCTTAGCCCCAGCCCTCGACGCACACGACCGTAACCATAAAACCGGGAGCGTGATGCAATTTTCGGCAGGAGTTTGGTGATAAGGGTTAGCCCGTGGTTCCGGGACCCCTCCATACGACTGGATGCCATTAAGACCTGGAGATGAACCGTGTTTTGGGCGCGGGATTATTGCTATGTGTGCGGGCAGTTTTAACCCACGGTTATATTAATATAACCGTTCTTATATATGCGCGCGGTTGGAGTTTGGTTAACCATTGGACCAATGGTCATATAACCGTTGTTAAATGACCAGGGGTGAATGGAAAAGGGCCAGCGCATTAGCGCTTGGCCATGTTATGGGCCATATGACCATGTAAAGGGCGTGCATGTTAGGCCAAAAGGGGCTAGCGCCTTTATAACTATAATATATAGTTTAAAGTGGGTATTTTATAACCACTTTCATTTATTTTAAATGTAATTTAACTGCTTTTCAATGTAATTGGGGGTTATTGGGCTTTTTTAGAGCCTAATTTTTGGGAGGAAGTTGGAGATTACTAACCAACTTTCCCACTATTTAACCAAGGCCATTTTGAGGCCAAGGAGAGCTTTTGGAGAGCTTTTGGACGGTTTTGGAGAGCAAAGATGCTGAGGCAAAGCCAGGTCTAAGCCAGTTTGAGGCAGGGAAGCTGTTGAGGAGGAGATGTTGTCGGACGATTTCTGAGAGCTCGGGACATCCATTTCAGGTGCCGTAAATTGTGCAAGATTCTAGAGATCTGGGCGAACATGACCGGATCAGTCTAGAAGCTATTCAGCATTGTAAATATGTACTAATAAGCATTCGAAAATAAATAAAGAAGCCTCCCTCATAGAGAAAAGGCCCAGAGACGTAGGCAAAGTTGTGCCGAACTCCGTTATCAACCTGTGTATTATGGTTTGTTGTTTTTCATTGCACTTCATATCTGCAAATATGTTAATGGTTGTATAATTCATTTTCTTTTCCTCGTTCTTTCGTTAAGTTTCCCAATGGTTAATAAATGCATGCAAATAAAAACTCAACCATAAGTCATTCGAAAAATCCTGACGGATCAATAAAATATCAAATAACTGACCTGGAAAGGAAGCCTTGAGTATTGGCCATGATACCACAAGTGGAACTGGTGAGGTGGAACTAAAAGACTTCAATGATGTTTTGTTATTGAGATATTCTCGGAAGGTTGAAGGAAGCAAAGGACCAACAGACCAAAATGGTTGTGTCGACTGTAACTGTAATTCTGCAATAGCTCGGCTTTCTAAACCTTCAACGGTATTAGAGATAATCCAATCGGCCCCTCGAACCGATTGAAATTCTTCATATAGTAGTTCGTGTGCTCTGGTTGATACATCCAACTCCTGAAAATGAGATGGAAGATCTGTTATCTTTAAAGAAGAAACTCTCGGTATGTAGTTTATTAAGTTTGCATGCTCATCCTCTGCAAAACCACAAAACAACAGCTTAAACACCACGGTTTAAACATTTCCATTTCCACAAACTTTCTATTTGTACACACTTTGCAAAATGTTAAATTTCAAATAATTTTTTTTCCCATAATTACTGGCTCTAAGAAGTTAAGATGTAACAATATAATAATAAGATTTGAATCAGTGATACTGGCTCTAGGAAGGGTTAAGGTGTCACAAAGTTAATCATAAGATTTGAATCAGTGATGTGATGAAATGTAAACTAAAACCCATACCAACCAACTTCAAACTAAAATTTTTAATAACTTACCTTGAAACTAAAATCTTTGTAATTTAAATACTAGCAACAACCACATTAAGTAAAAAGTGGTTGATATACGTCGATCGGTGCCATTTTCCACTTTTTTTAATTAATGGCGCTGATCGGCGTATATCAACCACTTTTTACTTAATGTGGTTGTTGCTAGTTGACGACCGACACGCATGGCCACAACCATGAACATATTTATACATTTTAAATGTAATAATTAAATAATATTTAGTAATTACTAAATTATTATTTAAAATAAAATTATTAATTTTTTAGTTAATATTATTATTAATTAAATAATCTATTAAAAAGAATAATAATAAATATATGTAATAATTTTATTAATAAATTATTAAAAATAACTAAATAATAATCAATTAATAATAAGAATTTAATAATAATCAATTATTAATTATTTATTTATAATCATTAAATAATAACAAATTATTATTTAATTAATAAAAATTAATTAATTAGAAATTAGAAATTAATATTTATTAATTACTAATAATTAAATGATTAATTATTAATTGATTATCAATAATAAAATAAATATTAAATAACAATTATTTATAAAATAGAAAATAATATAACATAAATAAAATAAGTTAAAACACAATAGATACATTATTAAAATAATATATTAATAATAGAAACATTAATTTATAGATTATAAATAAATTTTGCAAAAATAAAATAGTAAATAACAAAGATATTAATAAAGTAAGAAAACATTAATAATGTAAAAATACATTAATGTATTAATTAGTTAATATTTAGCAAATAAAAAATAGCTAATCACTTAACAAAAAGAGGAATTAAGTGATTTGTGTTGATAGCAATGTGGAAAAGATGTTAAGTAATGTTAATGTCACCATATGTTGACATTATAATAAATAGAAGTAATAATACTATATATTGATTAAATAGAAATATAAATCTCTTTGTATAATCTCTTTATATACAAGAGAGGGAGATGTGAGATTTGTGTATAAAAGAAACTATATAAATAAATAAAAGAAAGTATGAGAGAGATAACTTGCTTTTATCGTAGAAAAAAAATAAATGATGTGTAAGCCATTTGTAATGTTCCTGACTTGGCCACAATATGYTTGTCACAATGCGAYGTTAGGAAATGTTTGTCACAATGTGACATTAGGAAATGKTTGTCACAATGCSACRTTAGGGAATGTTTGTCACATTGCGACRTTAGGAAATGTTTGTCACAATGYRACRTTAGGGAATGTTTGTCACATTGCGACGTTAGGAAAAGTTTGTCACATTACGACATTAGGAAATGTTTGTTTCTCACATTATGATGAAGGGTTTTTGTTTCTCAGATTATCATGTTGGAATAGATTTGTCACAGTTCAAAAGTGGGTTATGTTCATGACATTGCGACGTCGGGAAATGTTTCTCTCATTTCAATATTCTTTTATGTTTGTCACATTGGCACAGTGAGTTGCATACATCACATTGTGACGATGTGTAGTGTTCATCCCATTGAAACATTTAGAAATTCCTATCATAATGTGACGTCATGATGTGTTCACCGCATTGCAACGTGAAGATAAATTCGTCGCGTTGCGAAGATATTCCTATGTTTATTACATTGTGATGCCCATTTATGTTTTTCAAATTGTTATAAAAATTCTATGTTTGTCAAATTACGACGTTCGTAAATGTTCATGAGATTTCAATGTCCCTATATGTTCGTCACATTGCGATGTTATTGTGTTTGGTAGATTGCAACATTAGGGAAATTTTGTCACATTGCGACGTTAGGAAATGTTTGTTTCTCACATTATGGTGTTGGAATAGGTTTGTCATAGTTCGAAAGTGGGTTATGTTCGTGACATTGCGACGTCGGGAAATGTTTCTCTCATTTCAATATTCGTGTGCTCTGGTTGATACATCCAACTCCTGAAAATGAGATGGAAGATCTGTTATCTTTAAAGCATAAACTCCCGGTATGTAGTTTATTAAGTTTTCATGCTCATCCTCTGCAAAACCACAAAAAACAGCTTAAACACCATGGTTTAAAAATTTCCATTTCCACAAACTTTCTATTTCTACACACTTTGCAAAATGTTAAATTTCAAATATTTTTTTTCTCATAATTACTGGCTCTAAGAAGTTAAGCTGTAACAATATAATAATAAGATTTGAATCAGTGATATTGGCTGGCTCTAGGAAGGTTTAAGGTGTCACAAAGTTAATCATAATATTTGAATCAGTGATGTGATGAAATGTAAACTAAAACCCATACTAACCAACTTCAAACTAAAATTTTTAATAACTTACCTTGAAACTAAAATCTCTGTAATTTAAATAAAAAAAAATTACATAAAGAAGCCCATAGAAAATATCTTACCGTCGACAAATGGAGAATGACCATTTTCCACCAGTACATCCCAACGATAATAGATTGAAAAGACCATAGCGGCCTCCGTCCAAAAGGAAGAATGAGAAATCACAAATTTCTTGGCTACCCGGTCGACCCAAACAAAAATATTGTCATCCAAAATCATCCACGTCGTCCACGTCTCTGTGCTATGGTTGCAAGATCCAAAGAAAGAAAGGCTCAGAGAAATGTGTGCTTGCGCCTTATTTTCCCCAAAGTGATCCCAAGAAATTCCTCTTGGTACACAAAGTCTTCGGAAATGACCATGTTATCAAATTACTAAAGGTTTGCTCCATTGCTATAATGCAGTCTACCAACGTATCATTCCAAAATTATTTGCTAATTATCCACAAATTCAAATGTTTTCTTCATCTTCATGACAAATTGTGTAATCTATTTCCCAGTTCCAAATATGTTTATCGTGAACTCAGATAATTGGTACATACCAATAATGTCCAAAGGAACTAATCTCCATAATTGCAAGACAAGATCTACTTAAAATTTCTCCAGCCACAAATCCTACAAAGACTGAAATTTCAAACATAATCAAAGTTTCTCTCTCATTGAAATTGCAAGCATGGTGGAATGATGCCTCAGAGGATTGAAAAGCTCCATAAATATTCCCAAAATAGGTTTAATTAAAATAATAAAGGCCTTAAGGTCGGGTTTCTAATGTGTTTTGTACTGATCAGTACAAAGTATTTGTGATGGGTTGTTTGATTGTGGGATTGGTTTTGTTGTTAGGATCTTCCAGTTGAGCAGGGAGGTGATGCAGTAAGCAGTATGGTGTACGAGGCAAGCTAAAGAGAATTTGAGATCATGTCCATGACTATGTAGGAATAATCAATGAACTCCAGAATAAAGTAGCAAGCTGCAATCCCAATTGACTTCTACTCAAGTAGAGATCACCAACATTACTCTACAAATATCAATCTCTTACCCCTTGTTACAGGATATCATGAAATTTCAGATCCCATTTTTTTTTGCTTATCACCGCAGCTAGAAAGTGAAAATATGACCCACACGAGCCCATCTATTTTAGATGTTTTAGGTCCTCTCGAATTATGGGAGCCACTCTAGATATAAAAAATAACTACTAGCAATTGACAATTCATACATCTCTCTTGAAACATTTTATCCACTCATATGTATCTTGCAAGCATGAATATTCAAAAATTCTTCTTGAGTATGCATAGAATTCTTGTATATGGATTTGAATGTGATGCATGAAATTCTTATATATGGATCTGAATCTAGGAGATAAAATATGTAACAACATGGTGAGTTTATATTAAGCACATGAAAACATCTGCTGTCCTCCTTTTCTATTGAGAGCGCCCATCCTGCAAGTATGTAGGACTACATGTCTTCTATTCAACGTTACAATTAAATTTTAACTTTGTAGGTCCAAAGCGTTCGATCTTCCCTATATTTTTTGTCACAACTTTTACCATCATTTAAATTTATCAAAATGAATATTTGAACACACGAGGTTCAAAATTTTTTACGTGAAAATCACAAATTCATATAGAGCCTACACATAATTAAAATTTCATAATTCAAAATATAAGGTCAAGAATTTCAAACCTCCGTGTCTATGAATATGATGAATATGCCAAAACTCAAGATTTTTGCATTGAGAGTACCTAGGTACTTTACATCTCACTATGGCTGAGATGTTACCATTATGTGAATGAACCCACCAAGTGCTTTAAAGTCCAATATGAGGGAGATGTTGTTGCACCTAAAGTAGCTAGTTTCTCTACAACCTAGTATGGGGAGATGTTGTTGCACCTAAAGTAGTTAGTTTCTCTACAACCTAGTATGGGGAGATGTTGATGTTGTCATGTTATAGTTATGTTATTGAGCAAGTTCAATATGGAGAAGAAGTTGTCACTTAAAGTTATATTAGAGATAAGGTTATATTAAAAAAAAATTATTTTAATTATAAAAAAAACAATAATAAAAATAAAGTTGGTTCAAGAGAACAAATAAAATATCTAAAATATTAATTCCTTCATAATTAAAAAAATAGACACTAATAAATTTGATCCATTTAGATACTTGATAGATTTTATATGAAAAAATATCAAAGTAAAACATTATATTATAGAGCACCACCTTTATTAAAAAAATAGGAAAAAAAATAAAAACTTTAATGTCATAATACACCATACATTCCTTTCAAAATACTATATTATAAATTCATTTTTAACCTAAAATAAAAATAAATATGAATAAAAACCTAATATAATTATTATAAATTCATTTTTAAATTGGATTTGAATGTGTCAAATATACATATACTCGTACTTATTAAGTGTTTATATAAAGATTACAATTAAGAATTATAAACCTTTTGAAGAAAAATTTGCACATGTAATATATATATATATATATATATATATATATATATATAAATATAGAGAGAGAGAGAGAGAGAGAGAGAGAGAGAGAGAGAATTTGGGTGGTTTAATTTGGGTGCTATTCAATTTTGAATCTAAGGCAACTTTCCAATACATATAGGCTTGAAGCCATTACAATATACTCATTATGAGCTTTATTCATGTCATTACAGGAATTGAACCCTGATGGGGAGGATAACAATCATTCTTCACAACCATCCAAGTTACACTCAATTGACAAATCTAATCTATGTGTATACACAATTTCATGAGAAATTAATACATGTAGCATATTCAAAATTATACCAAGATAGGAATAATGTGCACCCATAAAATTATAAATAAATAAAAAAATTACATGTCCTTCACAAACTTATCCCTTTAAGGATGGAATTTTACCTTAATCTTCATTTTTTGAGATTTTTGAATTGCTGGAAATATCATGGAAAGATTTACATCTATGATTTTTTAAAATTTTGACATTTTTATATTATTTTTGATATTTTCAAAGGAAAAGAATATTATTTTTTACACAAAAATGAATCTTTTGTATTTTTTTCATATCTTCTTTCATCAATCTCATAATGGCACATATATTATGTTTATGGAAAATAGATTTCATTTATAAGGCATTTGTGGTGATTATGGACGTGTGCATGTTCCATTGAACTAGAAAGAATAGTTGTTTATCACCTCATACATTTATTTTCATGCTTAAATTGTGGCTATGGCCACGAGACCCCTCTATCATTTGTAATCTTCATATTTTCACACATATTATGATATTGGGACAAATAATCTCTTTGTAGGGCCCACATGTTTCTTTAGGGCCCATGTGCATAATCAATGAGCCTTCAAAGTGTCTTTTAGTCCCTAATATAATAGTGTCACCTTGTGGATCATATATAGGGCACTAAGACCCATTAGTGGTTCATAAAATCTTGTAATGGTGCCCATATTACACCCTTGGAAAACCGATTCCCTTTATAAGGTATTGGTGGTGGTTTGGGACCCTATGAATGGTCTATTAACCCTAAAAGCATACTTCAAGGCCTAAAATACTGGTGCTCCTCCTTAGACCATGGCCATAGCTTGGATATCTTTCCATGAAAAGTGAAACATTGTAATGACACCTATATTACACTTATGGCCAAAAGATTCTCTTTATAGGGGCTATGTTGTGGTTTGGGACCCTATGCATGGTCCATGAATCATAAAAGCATTGTTTAGGTATTAAAAACATATTTTAGGCCCTAAGATGTCACTTTTTATCCTTGGACCACATCTAAGGAATTGTGAACCATCTCTAGTGTGAAAAAACTTGTAATGGTTCCCCTATGACACCTACAAGTGAAAGCTTTCCTTTGTATGACCTTTATCATGGTTTTTTTTACCATGTGCATGGTCCATGAGCTCTAGAAAACATATTTAAATCCATAATACATTATTTTTCATGATCAAATCATGTCGAGTCTTCAACACTCAATTCTAGTGCATGAAACCTCATAATGGCATCCATATTACACTCATGTGCTAAAGATTCCTGTTAGGGGGGATTGTTTGAGTGAAAATTTAAAATGTTTGTTAGAAATTTTGTTGTTGTATATCTTGATGTTATTCTAATATTTAACAAGACCAAATAAGAACATTTGTAACATGCATTTGGAGAAGGTGATGAAAATGTTGAAGGATGAGAAATTGATGGTCAATATGAAGCTAAGAAAGTATATTTTTGTAGGAGGAGTTGATCTATATGGGGAAGATGTTGTCATGTTATATAAGGTTACATTAAAAAAAAATAGTTTAATTATAAAAAATTAACAATAATAAAAATAAAGTTAAACAGTCAAAACATCTCAAATATTTCATTTGTAATAAAAAAAAAAACCTTAAGAAATTTGATGCCTTTCGTACTTGATAGATCCAGATTTAAGATAAATCTATACTTGTCTTAATTTTTTAAATGAAAAATTATCAAATTAAAATATTATATTATAAAAATTATGAATGAACAATCGGGTGCCCCAAGACATGAGGATGGCCTCTGCTGTCATTGCAAGGTTAGTTCACTAGACTACGGTTAGGTCCGAAGTTCTTTTCACAGTTTTTCGGAGGGACTTTCTCCTCATATTTATCGGTGGTTTCCCCTTCACGATGGTTTTTCATGGCAGAGGAGGGTCTAACCACAGGCCAAATGGAAACCATGACCTACGTGGAAGTTGACCCCTTGGACTCTGAGAATCTTTGGGAGTAGACAGGTGGAGGGTTTATAGACTAGCTAGCTAAGAAGGGAGAAGCACCTCTTTTTTCACAACAGCCTCCGGAGATCAAGCTTGAGGTCCCCTCTCCTAGTAAGTTTCCCACTCCCCAGTCTCCTTTGATCGAAAGCGTCTTCTTTGGAGAATTCACAGAACCCTGGCAACTTGTTTTACGCCTACCTGAAGCAGAAACCCTTCCCCCCCTTAGTCCACAGTGAGCCTCAGATCTGGATTGGTTTAACGAGACTGAAGGATGGTTCTTAATTTCTTTGCCCTCCCCTTCTTAAGTGGAGTATGGTTCTTCAGACTTTCACTGGGGAACAAAAGGGTATCTAGCCAAGGTAGGGGGACAATGCGCAGATGGTTTCCCCTTACTCTTAGAGGAACAAATGGACCTTCCAAAAAACCCCACCACCAAGGGCTTTCATTTCATCCTTCCTAGAAGTAGAGGAGCACCAGAGTTTTGATTAGAAAAAGGATTTTAGAGAGCACACTCAAGTGACTCCCATTCCTCTTGGTTTTTGTGACAGTTCTGATCATAGCGGCCTAAGGAGGAAGACAGGGGAAGGACACAAACTAAAATGGAAAAGCATGAATTCAAAAAGGAACATTGGAAATCTAGTTCTCGAGGAAGAAGTGGATTTAATTTAGGCTGTTCATGTGGAAAAACAAAATCTGGTGGGTCGAGCCAATGGTCAACTGGATGCATAAAAACAAACAACTTGGATATGTCCCTGAAATTGTTAAACTCAATAGGAATTGGTCCGCCTTCACTTTCCTACAACCTGAGCATACAAAGTGGGTGTTAGGAAAACCCTGGAGTGTAAAAAACTCCCCCTTACTCCTTAAGCCTTGGATTCCTCTTTTTAACACCAACAAAGAAAGAATGGATATTATTCTGGTCTGGGTGTGGCTTTCAGTGCTCCCACTTCATTTTTGGTCTCTAGAACACTTCAAATTAATTGGGAACTATTTGGGAGACTTTCTAGATGCAGATATGACCTTTAAAGAGACAAATAAAAGGAAGGTGGCAAGGGTCTTAGTCAATCTAAATATCAGGGAAGGCCTTGGTGAGGAAGTTGACCTGAGCTAGGGTAGTTTTAGACATACCCAGAGATTGGATTACGAAAATGTCCCCTTCAGGTGCACGAGATGCCATCAATATGGACATTTGATAAAAAACTATAGTATGTCAGTTACGACTAGAGGAATGGGTTTTAAAAGTGACAAAGGTCGATTCCAAGAGGTAAATATTCCCACTATTTCCTCAAGTGAAAGAAAACAAACTACGAAAGAACAAGGTCGATTGATTGAAGCAGTTCAGGAGGCTTTGGTGCTAGAACATGAAGCTTCCACACTTGATTCAGAACTCAAATCTTCAAAGGGAGAATAAGTCATGTGCACCTCCAAGACGAGCTCGGGTTTAGTACCTCACATGACCTCGGGCACTACTTTAATCTCCTCTCCTCCTATTATTGTTTTAATAAAAAATTTAAATTTAGAATGCATTGAGTGGTTGAAGACTCTAAATTTCCCGACCCACACAAACCTTCCCTCTTTTCTAGCCACTTGGCCTTAGGATCCATCATAGTTTGAAACGAGTGAACCCCCTAGATAAAAACGTATCCATTCTTTAGAAGAGAATACTTCCTCTTCTTCCTCAATGACCTCATTGGGACATTATTTCCTCAGATCATAGAAAAAAGGGACCTTGGGAGGACTAGCCACTGAGTCGTTAACTACGGAAAAAAGTCGACAACGAAGAAAATCGTTGATGTCGAAGGCATAGGAAAAATCCAAAAGTGATCTCTTGGCTGGAAAACAACTCTCTACTGAATGAGCTCTTAGAGAAAGGTGAGCCCATGGGAAGGGCCTGTGATGAAATGTTGTTCTTTTAATTGCAGGGGTCTAGTTGGTCCCCTCAAAACACCAACCCCCCTAAAAAGGGTGATTGATTCTGAACATCCTAATATTATGTTGTTATAAGAGACATTGGGGGAAGGGGAGGAGATAAAATCCAGATTAATTTCTTTACTCCCGGGGTGGAATTTTGAAACCCTGGATGCAACGGGAAGATATGGAGGTCTGGAAATTGGATGGAACACCCATTCCATCAAAGTCTCAAATTCCTAGGGCTTTGAGTCTAGTCTTGGCATAACGATCTCTTTTCCAGAGCTGGATGAAAATCTTCACATCATCAACATTTATGGTTCCTATCAGAATAGAGGCACTTTCTGGGACACTATGTTCACCAAGTGTTACACATCGAAATTACTCGGCTGGATAAGTGTCGCATGTCCCTCTCAATCACCGTAAGTGTCGCATCTTCCCTACAACGTTCACAAGTGTCGCAAGTTGGTCACTAGTGTCGCAAATGATGCTCAGACATACTGCTATGTCGACGACACTAAGGAGGCACTTATAACATCTCACATGACTGATTTGAAGGAGGAGAACTGGTTTACTGAAGTTAAATAACTCTTGACACCTGAAAGGAACCCTGAAACAAAGGTTTTGAGGGGGAGCGCTCCCCTACTTCAGCCCCAGAAGCGCTGGCGCTCCCCTATAAGGCTTCAGGGAGCGTTATAACACTCCCCAGCCCCCTCTGAAGGAGCTCTACTCATCTTGAGAGCGTTGGCACTTACCTTAAGCTTTCCAGGGAGTGCTACAGCACTCTGATTCCCCTTATAAGGGAGCGCTGCCTAATCTGAGGTAGTAGTTGGCCCGTTGAGGAGAATAAGGGGAGGATATTTCAATATTAGAAGGTAGTTGTGCTCGAATTCTTGGTTTCATCAAGAGATCCCTGATCTAAGGAGAAGGTTCCCAACTTGTTCTAAAGATAACTCAAGAGGTTAAGCTCCTCTTAACCTATATAAACAGGCTCTATGATGGTGGAAAGGGGGAAGAACTGAAGTTATGAAACTTATGATCTTGAAGGAAACTTACAGTCATCCAAAGGAGAGTGATCAATGAAGCTGTTGTTATGTAGGTTGTGGAGATTTCAGGCAAGGTTTAGACGAAGAGGACTCGACGAAGCTGTCGCATTCGCATCTACGATTGTAAGTACTACTGTCGTTATTCTCATCAATATGACACGCTTGGCCTGTTTCTTTCTAGTTTGTGTCTAATGTTACATGAACTTATCATTAATTGATAGATCTATTTTCAAGCTAATATCAATAGAGTAGGAAGTGGTCGTATCTTGTTTTGTCCACAGAAATCAGTGAGAAGCAGAGGATTGGAGTACAACTCGGAGCGTGCAGGGACAAACGTCGATAAAAAGGTACTTTCATCATCCTTCCTTCTCATGTGTTAGTTTAGATAGATTTGAAAGGAAGTAAGTGTCCATGTTAAGCATTTTCTGTCTAAAGTCAAGGTCAAGATCTAGAGGTGATCTACCTGTCCATAAGAAGATTTTCCTACAACACCGAGTCTTTCTTGAAAGATCAGCAGGTTATTATAAGAGGAGACCTACACTTTTCTTTGTGGTTCTCAGAATTATGGGGAACATATGCAAGACATGATCCTTTGATGGGTTACTTTACACAAAACATTGTGGAATGCAATTTATTGGATATCGAACCTGTCAATATCAAACCAACTTGGATAAATAACAAGGTGGGGGAAGACAATATAGCAAAAATATTAGATCGTTTTCTATTAACAAACTCCTTTTTGGAAAAACCCATTCATATGAAGCAATGGATTGGATTTGGAGGCATTTCAGATCACGTTCATATCTTTTTGGAGTTAAGACAAGGGTCGAGTAATCCAACAATCCCTTTCAAATTCAATAGGACGTGGTTAACATAAGACTCCTTTATAAACTTGGTGATATAAAAATGGATACCCTTTCATAATGAAAACACACTCCTGACAACCTCTAACTTTGTTGAAAATCTAAAAAGAATCAAAGCAAAAAAAAAGACCTGGGCTTTCTAGAAAAGACAAGTTGAAGACCTGGATCTTAAAGATATAGAAGCCCAACTACAAAGAATCTTGGAGGAATATGGGGGTGGATATGCTACACTAGAATCCAAGACGACACTACTCAGACTGGAAGAAAGGAGAAACAAGTTGCTCAAGGAAAAGGAAGAAATGTGGAGGCTGAAAAGCAGAGCTATTTGACTGAAAGGTGGAGATGAGAACATTAAATTTTTTCAAGATTTTTGAAAAGGTATAAAGTGTTCAAATACTATTTGTAAATTGGAGGATCAGGATGGAAACCAGGAAAATACCTTTGAAGGAATGTCAAGACTAGGAAAAAAGCACTTTCAAGATCTCTTTAGAGCAGAGAACCGTGCTGCAATAGAAGAAGTGGTATGTATGGCCTGGTACTTTCCTATATTCACCAATGATGAGGATAATAGAATGATACTGGAAAATTTTATCATTGAAGAATTAAAAGAAGTAATGCGAAGCTTCCAAAATGACAAAAGCCCAAGTCTAGATGGCTAGACTATTGAGTTATTTCTAGGTTTTTATGACCTCTTGGGTCAGGATATTCTAAATTTGGTAGAAGAAATCAGAATTACTAAACAAATTCCATTAAGTCTAAATTCTACCTTCATAGCATTAATCCCAAAAAAGGACAACCCTGATACCTTGGACAATTTTAGGCCAGTTTCCCTCTGCAATTCCATCTACAAAATTGTCTCAAAAATTGTAGCAAGTAGAGTGAAAAGAATCCTCTATGACAAAATTTTGAGTGAGAAGTTTGGATTTTTGGAAGATAGACAAATACATGAAGGGGTAGGGGTGGCACAAGAAGCATTACACAACACAAAATATAGAAAACTAAAGGGTGCAGTACTAAAAATTGATCTTTCCAAAGCATATGAGAGAGTGAGTTGGCTCTACATTCATCTTTTACTAACTCACTTGAGCCTTATAGCTTCTTTTGTCAGATGTATTATGTGTTGTATTAATACAATCTCCTTCTCGGTGCTTATAAATGGATATTCCTCCCCTTTTTTCACTTATAAAGAGGCTTAAGATAGGGTTGTCCACTCTCTCCACTAATTTTTCTCCTAGTAGTTGAAGGACTCAACAAACCAATTTCAGAAGAAAAAAGAACAAGGTCTTTGTCTGGTATCAAAATATATCAACCCCTCCAAGTCACACATTTACTTTTTGTGGACGATATACTCATCTTTAACGCGAGATCCATAACTGATGCAGAGACTCTGAAAAACATTTTAAGTCTTTTCTCCAAAGCTACCAGAATGGTTATAAATGAAGGGAAGTAATCCCTCACAATAAACTTACTTACAGAGGAGGAGTTTAGAGATTTCAGACAACATTTTACCTTTGTATAAAAGAAACTAGAAGAAGGATTGAAATACTTGGGTTTTTTCTTAAAACCAAATGACTACAAGAAAGAGGACTGGAAATGGATTCTAAAAAAAATATAAAAAATACTTTTATCTTGGAGTCATAGATGGATTTCTAGGGAGGGAATATTAGTTTTAGTCAAATAGGTTTTGGAATCCATCCCATTTTATTGGATGTCACTCTCCTGGATCCCAAAAGGAATTTTGGAGGCAGTTAGGAAACTCAACTTTGGATTCCTCTGGAGTGGTGAAAAAGAAACACATGTGACACCTTGGGTTCGATGGAAAAGAATTGTTGCTCCTAAGGCCCTTGGAGGGTGGGACATAAAAAACATTTACCTTTTTTCAAAATCTTTGGCAACAAATGGAGGTTGGTGACTGATAAATACAACTAGTCTCTGGACCAAAGAGGTAATACAAAAATATATTGAACCATAATATTTGGAGACCTAGATCAGAAGTGTCCAGAAATCACTAAAAGGAGTCTCGGTCATTTGGAAGGAAATTGTTAATTATTTCCTAGTCATATGGGAAGGACTTGCTTGGAATATAGGAAATAGAAACCGAGTTAGATTGGGAGCGGATCCTTGGGCTAGAAGTGAAGGTCAACACCTCCTCCCAGAATAACTTATCTTCCTTTTGAGAATATGGGGCTTTGACACACTAAACAAACTTGTTGGTCCAAACCAAACAACCATTTGGTCACAAGGGTGGAAATCGGTTTTTGATTTAGGCTTAGAAGAAGAAGATGCAACATAATTGGAAAGATACATTTCAGGACTAAAAAGATCACGGGTAAGACTCAAGGAACATGAGGATGAACTTATTTGGGACCAGGCTACATTAGGAATTTATACCCCAAAGGAAGGTTATACTTATTTAAACTGAGAACTAGTCCAAAGTGAGATAACCTAGTGGTGGAAAAAACTCTGGAAGATAAATTGTCCAGCCAAATCAAAAAAATTGGTGTGGAATGTCTTAACAAACAAGGTGCCAACCTAGGATATTCTACAAAAAAGGAACTTTAATGGCCCTGGTAGGTGTCCTCTTTGAAAATCAGAAGGAGAAACTACTCTTCACATTTTTCTCGAATGTCACTATATAAAGGAGGTTTGGACTGAAGTGTCAAGACATTTGAAACTACACGACTTCTGGATTGGCCACACTCTGGAATAGGCTTGGCAGGACTAGTGGATGAACAGAGAAAATAAGTCTTACAAAACGATGCCTCTGTTGATAATTTGGAGTGTTTGGCTTGCACGAAACACACACATTTTTAAGGAGGTTTCTCTAGCACCATAAATCATTGCTCTTAAAAGTCTAACCTTATAGTCCTCTTACTCACCCATTGCTGGGAGAGTCAAGACTCAAATTATTCAGGGGGAATCCATCGAAAAAAAAAACCTTGGGGATTTTTCGACGGAGCTTCCCAAAATAATAGATGTGGGGGAAGAGGGATTTTATATCTCTCATAATCTCACTACTTCACCCTGACTTCTGGACTTGGAGCGGGAAAAAAAAAAATCTGACCTGATGAGCCTCAAACTACTCATTGCCTTTGCTCTTGAAAAAAACTGTAAAATGATTACTGTCTATGGAGACTTAAAAAATGTCATAAATTGGATAAATGACACTCAAAGATGCACAAATATCAAACTTTCTAATATAGTGGAAGACATCAAATCCTTACATACTTCTTTTGATTCTATTACCTGCCATCATGTGTACAGGGAAAGAAATGAAGAAGCGAATCAGAGGTCAAAAGAAGGCACACACTTGGACATGGGCCTATGGGAAATATCAGAGTTCCTAAATGATCATATCACTAGTACATATTGTAAAAATTCCAACGTTTTATTTGCGGCGTTATGGCCAAAATTGTCCATATTGTCGCAAAATAGAGGAAATTTATAAAAAAAAAATTCATGTTGCCCGATAACGTTGGTCTTGCCACGTTGACATCTCTCTTTCCATGTTAACGTCGGTCTTGCCATGTTAACATCGCTCTTGCCACGTTTTCCACTGGAACGTCTCTCTTGCCATGTTTTCCACTGGAACGTCTCTCTTGCGACATTTGTTAAGATGTATGTTGCAATTGAGACGTTTTGGAAACTAGGTTTTCCCCTCCAATAGTCACCTTAGTATGTTCACTAAGTCAAAATACCAATGGTCACTTAGGACTTTTTTACGTCGGAATTGCGTCGTTACAAAATCTATAAATATGTTGCATTTGATGGATGTTGCGACAAGTTTTCTATAATAACGATGCTTCTTACTTCTTGAAGAAGAAGTAATGAGTAAACTGGAGTGCCAATAGTGCAATAAAGAGGATGCTCCAGTGATCTTTTAATAGAGGGAATCTTGCATCTTCACATGAGATATCATCAAGACAAGATGGTAGAGGAAAAGTATCAATGCCATTATTCAAATCAAGATCAACATCGCACACCATGTCTTGAGAAAAGCTAGGGTTTGCAATGAAAAGCATAAGGTATATGTTGCAGCCATTATCTCTTCCTGAGACTTCTTCTGATGACCATTTTTCTAGACAAAGGGAAGATACCATGCCCATTGGGCACTCTTCATCATCAACAATATCTTCTACCCTTAAAATAGACATGGATTAGGGATTAGGGTTTAAGTGTTTAAGGGTCGATGGCTAAGGGGTTAGGGAATTTAGGGATTTTGTGTTAAGAGATTAGTGATTAACTAAGGTTGAGGGATTAAGGGTTTATGTAATGGTTTAGGGTTTGTCTTGCTAGGTTTAGGGTTTATGTAATCTACACTTAATAGAAAAACACAAAAAAGAGAGATGTAATGTGAATGTGAATGTTATTGCCAGTCCCAAGGGATCATGGAAGCAACGCTGTGAAATTTATGCAAGGAAATATAATATAACATAATATTATATTTCAACTGACCGATCAATATAAAATATATGCAGGGTAAATACCTCCCGCATCTACCATAATATTAACAGAAATAAAGACTTTAAAAT
>JZKD02S1673285.1:1210427-1246402 GCA_000966675.3 Picea glauca
AAGCTTCATATGTGGTATGTGGAGATTTTGATTTTCTTGTAGGTAGTCAGTGAAGACTAAACTGTAGCCATTGACCAAGTGCAGCATCCATATTACTCCTGTATATTCTGGGCCTCAGTTGGCATCCATACCTTCTCAATAGAATTTTCTTTGAGTCATTTGAGATTCAATGCCTAGCTCTATTCTGACTATAGATTGATATATGCTGCTCATTCTGTTGTCCTAAATTTCACTGTGTTGTATTTCATAATATGTAGCTGCAGTTAAATTTATAGTATTAATGAATTAGATCTAGAAGCCTAATCCTCATCACTGTAGATGATCATCACTACTATCTAGTGTCATTTATCATACTACGCAAACTCAGAGTTGTACAATGTAAACATTTAACATACATTAAGGGATATGCACACACTGAAAATTKCAGAAYRAGTTGCAGCCTACTATCATATTCAATGTTCAAAACTTCATTATAAATTACAATTACATATCATCAAAAAAGTCTCCGTTCATATAACAAAGCTCCACATCATCATGTTCTTCCTTTGTGGAATTGGGAACATGACTGCCATACCCACTTGAAGAAGCAATTGTTGGCACCTCCTCTTCAAACAAATTAAGATGAGTCATTGTTGGGTTAATGACTCATTTGATTTATTCTAGATCTATTGTTGTTATTATTCTTATACCTTGAAGGTATATTTTGAGAGTGAGATAATATTAGTTGAGTGAAATGTGGAGAGATTGTTGAGTGATTTTAGGAGGTGATCATTTCATGCGGTAGCTCTTGTACATGTATAAATGTTTATCCTGATAATGAGAATGTTTGAGATGCTGTGTGGTACTACTGAATCTTTGTTGCTCCATTAATGTTGGTTAGCATTTTCTTCATTTGGTATTAGAGCCTAGACGAGAGACTTCATCTCATTGCTGCCACGCTTAGCCTAGACACCCAGTTCAGCTCTTGATTTCTTCTTGCCACAGAAGAGTATGGACATGATTCACATTGGCTCACGGTTCAATGTACGGCAGCGTATGAACATGATTCAACATGTGATCCTGCTCCTAGTTCCTTGATCTTTCATCATCTAACTACTTCTCAGGCCTATTTCATTTTCTCTCAAACTCAAACATTGTAGCTTTTTGTATGCTTTAATCCACTTCACCTTTTGAGGGTTATATTTCATTTTGAATTTCTTATAACATTTGGAATGGAAAAATTAGAATATCTTGCAATCATTCCACACATATTGGATCCCATGACCAAGATAAATTGTATATGAACAAAACTAGAACTTTTCAAGCCTCATTGCTTAGTTGTGTTCCTTTTGCTAGTTTGAATCCTTCCTGATCTTCGACAACTTGTCCATATATGAATTGTATCCCCTCACCTGAGACCGCCTCCTATCAACCAACGAAAGACACCCCTCACCTTGGAGAAATCACCACCCTCGAACCAACTATCTTACAACACAGGAATCTATAGACATGGGTCGTCCATCCAATTAGCCAAGTGAGATTGATGTCTATAATTACATAGTTGTTGCAGCTTTCCATCTAAGTTGCTATACTCAATTTTTTGTAAGTAGCATATTATTCCTTCCATAGTTTGTTGTACTTTCTGTTAGGGCCGTACGCACTCAACATTGGGTATCTTGTTCTCTGATAATGAGTAGATCTCCTACGGAATTCAAATTGACTCATTCAGTAGTTTGTGGAAGGTTGGAATTACAATATAGAGTGGGGTTCTGTTAAAAATGGTGAAACCACATTGTAGTTACTCCTTCCACAGTATTCTAGGTTAAGTTACATCTTGTAGCCAAGACTAATACATTAAGTTAATTGGGAGATAGAAATATTACTGTCCATTGATGCATTGGATCCATTGCATGATACACCTGTTAATACTAGGCAATGAGACATGGAAACTATTTCTTCTCTTCAATTATGAGCTGGATCAATATAATTCATTTTTTGTTGGGGTGTTGCTTGTCTTTATTTTTGCTGGCGTGATTTAGTATTATGAGACTACTCCTATAATTGTTGGAATTGATTCCAGGAGAATACACACTAATCAATCTCCTTCTTGTTATCTTTGATTGTTAGATTGACAACAAGTGACCATGAAATGTTCTCCCCTGTGATGCTATTGAAGCGACCCTCTCCTTATACACTTAACTTTGATAATGGGTCATGGCATGTGATTTATGTCTTTCTTTTTTATTTCAATGTCTGTGATGTTTACTGTTGTGTATCTTAGGTGGGAAGTAGTTTGATAGAGCTCCTATTACAAGCAGCCTTCATACAACCTCATGTTGATCAGTCCGTAGAAGGACCTCCAGAAATTAGACCTGCATTTAAGCACACATTGAGGATAGTAATGATTGGCACGTAATAAATCTTTCCTATATGAATTTTGAGTTTATTACTTTGTAATTTACTTGCACCATGATTTATTATTATTTCTTTTTGTAAAGTCTACTTGAGGAAGTTATTTAATCTTGAATAACAATCCCTATTCATAAATATTTTGTTGTTTTTATTATACTCAGGAAGGTTTTGAAGATATTTGGTGTTATAGAATGTGATCCAATGGTGAAGAGGGGACTTGAAAGAATGATATGATGAAAATATGACCATATTATTGAGGGATTATTTAAATTGTCTAAGATTAAATTTTTATGTCGTCATTAAGTAGTAATAGATTTTTGGAAAACGTTTCTCAAGATATGAAACTTTATTTTTCTATAGATGGTTGCCTACAGAACTGAGGAGTTTGAGAAAGTGTGAGCTCTTGAGATGTTCATTTTATATCTTTTGACAGGACTTTGAGAAGAAAGAAAGAAATCTTTGAAAATGCATTACTCTTTTATTGTTCCTTACTATGAATATTTATTTTCCTTTACAGGCAAGGCACATGGTGATCCCTTACATGCCAATGTTGGTCAAATCTATTCTTTGGATAGGGTATGAGTTTGTTCTACAAGATCTTTGGCATAATAAAATTCCTATTGTCTTCATCAAGTTTTGAAAGGAAATTTGCAGTTACACGACAAACCAGTGATGCTTGAGTTTGTTGGAGGGTTGTGCAAGCATATGCCTTACTCTTAACAAAGTGCATGAGCAAAGCATATTGTAATTTGGAAAAATCTTGGATATTTTATGAATTTTTGTATTACAAAGATTATCAAAGGAATAAAACATAAAATATTTTGTATGAAAATAAAAATTTCCATCTATTTCCAATGGGGCAACAAACAGAAAAATGCTACAAAGGCCTCTCAAATGTTTCATCTCACTTTACAAGCATTCAACTTGCTATTAAAACTTGTAGCCAATGAAAAACCTATACAGTTTATAATTGTATGTATTGATTGTATTTTCTTTAATATTGTCCCCATTGTTTCAATATAGGATTGTTGTTTATAATTTGCATTTGTTCCATTCAATTTGTTAGTAATCAATACTATATAGAACTTGCTTTGGTATGCCGATTGTTTTGAAAAGGAGCATGGTATTAAAAACAACTACTCTAATTCATTCTAAGTATGATAAGGGAGGTTATTTAATCTTTCCTTCTTATGTAATGCGCATACATGGGGCAAATCAGCAACGACAAGCAATGAAGAGAGTTCAAAGGAACCAGATACAGACAGTATATCAGGTATGGATTTAGTGTGCTATTGTTGCATACCTCAATTCTTATAGACATAGCTTGAATGCAAGGTGGAGAGTGGTTGGCCCACTGGTTTGTAGAGGCACTTTAATGTATGTTAGATGTTCATTTCCCTTTTGGATTTAATTTGTACCTGTTTCAAACAACACACTAAATCTTGATTAGCTAAGGTTTCTATCACCTTATTGAGCTCAACTTTTTGTTGTATATCAAGTGATTCTGATGTGCCTACATATTTAAGAGTTCTTATTTTTCCCTTTGTAGGCATTGAATACACTTGGCTCAACAAAATGGAGAGTTAATAAAATAATTCTTGATGTGGTAGATAGGCTTTGGGTAGGAGGAGGTCACCTTGCAGACTTGATTGATCAAAAGGATGTAAGTTGATTTTCTTTTTTCATTATTTGCCATTATTTTAAATGGATTGTGATGTTCTATATAATATAGTATCAATGATTTTACATAATTGAGACAAAAGTGTAGCAAATGTAGAGATTTGTATTGTTTGTGCATCATCAAGCATGGTTTGTTGATGAAGTGCAAATGACTTGGCAGGTGCCCATTCCTGAGAAACCAGATACAGAAGATGAAACATACATTAAACGTTGGAAATGGTGTTTAAAGAAGGAAAATGAGACAAATAGTGAGAGGCACTCTCAACGTTATGATGTAGAATTAAAACTTACTGTAAGATACTCCACATTACTCTTACATCTAGCTTACTAGATTTCTACATAAATTCTTTGATGCTAGTATGTGATTTCAAGTTATTGTTCTTTGTATGGATCAGGTTGCAAGGAAAATGAAGGATGAAGAATGTTTTTACTATCCAAATAACTTGGATTTTCGAGGGCATGCTTACCCAATGCATCTTTATTTAAATCATCTAGGTTCAGATGTGTGTCGAGGACTTCTAGAATTTGTTGAGGGTCGACCATTAGGAAAGACATGGCTTTATTGGCTTAAGATACATTTGGCCAACTTATATGGTGGTGGTGTAGACAAATATTCTTTTGAGGGCCGACTAACATTTGTTATCGAAAAATGATATGAAAAATGATTGTGATGTTCAGTCACTTAATATATCTACTACATAGATTAACTGTGTATATGACAGTTAACATTGGTTGTTATTTGAAACTAGATGGATTAGCTATGTATATAACAGTAACATTGGTTGTTATTTGAAACTAAACTTGGAATATATACGTGTTGTATATCTGCAGGCCAAATCTGCTATAGTTGTTGAAGTATGTAAATTTGTATTTTTTCGCCCCCTGTTCTGACCGAGTATTAGGGTATTGAATTTTACATGGTTTGGCATTTTCAAATGTCTTGGCATGAGAGATTATGAGCTTTATATCTGGAGTTCAAATATGTTATGGTTGTTTCGAATTGCTACAATTTGCATTCTATGAATTTGCTCTTCTGCTCAATGTATATATAAAGAACACTTGCATGCTATGTGTGAATTTGTTGTGCTAGCCAAAGGATACAAAGAAATACCTGCAATGACTTCAAGTTGTATTATTGATAATATAATTGTCTGCTAAATGTCAAACAAATTGTCAGAGGTTTCARTGAAGGCTCTGGAATTTCTGTTGCTCAGCTATCTCATTGGTATATAGGATCTTGTATTGGATGGCACTTGTTTCGACATACCCAAGAAAGTACAGTATTATTTTGATCCTATCTAAAAACAGGGACTTACTCTCTAGTATATTTTTGAAGTCTTATTACGCATGATTGCACTTGACCTTTTGGAATTTAGCTCAACAATTGCGAGTTCATGTGATAACACACCCGATACATATCCTAATGATCCTAAACCTCATTAGACAAGATTCCCTTTGGAAGTTATTCCTCCTCCTCAACCAACCTTTCCTAAGATCGATGATATAGATTTAAATATTGATATGGCTAGTATCTTAGCAAAGGTTAATGTACCTGTCCCTCTTAGTATTGATATTGTATTTTTTTTTTAAATACCTACAACATAGTCACTATTGCGACATCTTGGAGTGTCGCTCCCATAGCAACCACGTCGGAGATGATACCTCTTAATGTCTCTCTTGCCACGTTCTAGACGTCTCTCTTGCCACCTTCAAGACGTTGGTCTTACCACCTTCAAGACGTCTCTCTTGCCACGTTCCGGATGTCTCTCTTGCCACGTTCAAGACGTCTCTCTTGCCACGTTCCATATGTCTCTCTTTTCACATTCAAGACGTCGGTCTTGCCACGTTCCAGACGTCTCTCTTGCCACGTTCAAGACGTCGGTCTTGCCACGTTCAAGATGTCGGTCTTGCCACGTTACAGATGTCTCTCTTGCCACGTTTAAGACATCTCTCTTGCCACGTTCAAGATGTCAGTCTTGCCACGTTCCAGACGTCTCTCTTTCCACGTTCAAGACGTCGTTCTTTCCACCTCCAAGACGTCGCAATAATGACAAAATCTATGTCCTTGGAAAAGAGACTTCATGTGAAACAACATTTGAGGGGGTCCATTGTTTGTCGTTCTCTCGACAATATAAAGTGGCAATTGTGTCGAACGCGTCGTCGGAATTTGACCCAAATGTACTAGTGTATATAGGAACATCCTCAACAAAATTTTATGTGAACTTACTGGACATCATTTTGTGACTAGACAACCATATACAAAAAGAAACTAGATTGTGTATTTTTTGTAAAATCCTAACAGATTTGAAAATACAATGAATATAAAAGGAAGGACTTCATTGAGCTATGAAGCAAATCCATAGAAAAAAAAGAGGATATAAATACACTCTGGAAGTGTATCTACAAAATGTAATTTTGTTGTTAACTAATGATATAAACTTACGCTTTTTTCCTTGGGGAAAAAAACATTATATTATAGAGCACCCACCTTTACTAAAAAAACTTAATATCATAATATATCATACATTCATCTCAAAATACTATATTACAAATTCATCTTTAACCTAAAATAAAAATATGTATGAATAAAAACCTAATATAATTATTATAAATCCATCTTCCAAATATTTGCAATTAATGGGTCAAAGATAAAATCAGTGGTAGCAATTGGAATCAACCATGTGTGTTACGGGAGTAGTAATTGTAAATTCGGCCAAAGACAATTTAAACAAAACCTTAAATTATAGGTTGAATGTTAATGCAAAATATGAGGGCCTAAATATAACGAAAGATATTTATTTATTTTTAAATTCTACATTTGGACTTACAATGTAGCATATAGTTAAATTCTTTTAGAATGAATAACTTGATAAAAAGTTACAAGTAAAACAAAATATTATTAATTTTTTTAATTATAATATATTTGAAAAGAACAATAATTAATAATCACAACATAATATTATTTTTCCAAATAAATCATATATTTGAAATGAATTGAATCTATGTGTATGCACAATTTCATGAGAGATGTGTAGCATATTCAAAATTATTCTGAAGATAAGAATATTGATCAAGATTTATAATGTGCATGAGTCATATAATGTGCATGCCTAAAATTCTAACAGAAAAAATTACATGTTCTTCACAAATTTATTCTTTTAAGGATGAAGATTTTACCTTAATCTCTTTTTATTTTTTGAATTGTTGGAACTATTATGAAGAGATTTACATCTTTGATGTTTTAAAATTTTGAAATTTTTATATAATTTTTTCTATTTTCAAAGAAAAAGAATATTATTTTTTTACATAAAAATAAATCTTTTGTATTTTTTTCATATCCTCTTTTCTCAATCTCATAATGACACATATATTGTGATTATGGAAAAAATATTTAATTTATAGGGAATGTATGGAAATTATGGACCTGTACATGTTCCATGAGACTAGAAAGAATGGTTTAGCACCTTATACATTTATTTTCATGCTTAATCATTTGCAATCTTCATATTTTCACACATATTATGCTTATGGGACAAAGAATCCCTTTGCAGGGCCCACATGCTTGTTTAGGGTCCATGTGCATAAAGATTAAGTGTTTATATAAAGATTAAAGTTAAGAATTATAAAACTTTTGATAGTATAAAAAATTTAAGATATATATATATATATATATAATTCATGTATCTTGTCCCACAAATAAGGGGGTCTCAAACATAAATTATTATTGTTAACATTTCCTTTCATAAGTCTTCCAAATATTTGCAACGAATGGGTCAAAGATAAAATCACTTGGATGTCTCAATGATAAGTGATAGGGGTAGTAAATACCTACAAAATTGTCCCACAAAGAAGGAGGTCTCATACAACCCAGTGTCACTAGAGTCTAATTGTAAATCCTTAAATTCAGACAAACACAATTTAAACAAAATCCTTAAATTATAGGTTGAACTTTAATGCAAAATATGAAAGCCTAAATATAGAAAAACATATTTTATTTATTTTTAAATTCTACATTTGGACCTATAAAGTGACACATAGTTAAATTCTTTTAAAATGAATAAGATAATAAAAAGTTATAAGTAAAAAAAAAAAAATGTATATATATATATATATATATATTAATTATGATATATTTGAAAGAAAAATAAATAATAATCAAACATAATATTATTTTTCCTAATAAACTATATATTTGGAATGAATCGAATCTATTTGTATGCACAATTTCATGAAAGATTAATACATGTATCATACTCAAAATTATACTGAAGATAGAGATATTGATCAAGATTTTAAAAAATCAATTTTTCCATACCCAAGTTGAATATGAAGTAGCCAATTCATTAAGCACCTTGGTAAATAGAAATTATCCCCTAAAGAAATATTTGAACTTTAAATAATGTGCAAGAGTCATATAATATGCACGTGTAAATTATAAATAAACAGAAAAGTTACATGTCCTTCACAAATTTATCCTTTTAAGGATGGAATTTTACCTTAATTTCTTTTTTTTTGCTGAGATTTTTGAATTGTTGGATATATCATGGACAGATTTACATCTCTGATGTTTTAAAGTTTTGACGTTTTTATATAATTTTTTCTATTTTTAAAGGAAATGAATATTATTTTTTACATAAAAATGAATCTTTTGTATTTTTGCATATCCTCTTTCCTCAATCTCATAATGTCACATATATTTTGTTTATGAAAAAAATATTTCATTTATAGGGCATGTGTGGTGATTATGGACCCTGTGCATGTTCCATCTGACTAGAAAGAATAGGTTAGCACCTCATACATTTATTTTCATGCTTAAATTGTGGCTATGGCCACGATACCCCTCTATCATTTGAAATCTTCATATTTTCACACGTAATATGCTTATGTGACAAAGAATCCCTTTGCAAGGCCCACAAGTTTGTTTAGGGCCCATGTGCATAATCAATGAGCCTTAAAAGTGACTTTTAGTCTCTAATATAATAGTGTCACCCCTTGGACCATGTCTAGGGCACTAACACCCATTAGTGGTTCACAAAGGCTTGTAATGTTGTCGATAGTTCAAGAACAATGAGGGTTGAAAAAAACCAAATTGTAATATAAGGGTTAAGCACCATTGTTCCTTGTTCCCAACCCTTTTTAGCTTTTACAAGACACATTCAAAGACATTATTTTATAAAAAGTATTCATATATTTAAATCCAATGCATATAACAATAGTATAAGAGTCTTTTACATTAAGATTTATTTATAATAGCACAAGAATTTTAAATTATGGAAATACAAGTTTAGTTTTTAGTTAATAAAGCTTGATGGTTACTCCATGCTTATTAAATACCCAAATCCAAGTAAAAATGGATTGAACAAAACCAATCACTCTTTTAAAAAAGAGTTAGCTATTTGGATGCAAAAGTAATAAAACTAATCCATTTTTTGAAACTATGCTTGATGCATGCAAGAGTATCATAAATCTATGCAATTCTACTCTTCAAGTTCCTCATAGAAGAATTGAACACAAAGTTGATATATTCCTTCTATAAGTAGTCCACTATTCTATAACTTTAAATATGGGAAAACATAGGTCACTTTGTAAACATCGAGTGAAATCTAGATGCTTTATTTATTGAATGATCTCAAAAGAAAAGAAAAGTGAATCGATATCAAACAAACCAATGTTGACATTTGCAAGTTTCACAAAAGGAAAATTCAATCTGCAAAGTAATTTTCATATACAAATTATACAATGATTCATAGTTCATATCTAGCTAAGAGAGTATGGTGAGGCATGTGAGTCTTAGAGCACGACATGAAAACAATAAACAAGACACCTTACACCTTGAAAGTAAAACTAACTCACATGCACATGCAAGTACAAACAATTACTCACTCACAAGCACATGTTGAGACCTTGTTTATGGTTTTAGAACATATAGGTAATCATAGTTTTTAAAATGACAAGGTACTATCAAAGCTACTATTTTACAAAAATTATTCATATTTTTAGGACAAAGCATTGGAAATAGCATAAGAGTCTTTTAAATTAAGATTTCTTCATAATAGCACAAGTCTTTTAAATTATGGAAAAATCAGATTAGTTTTTAGTTAATAAAGCTCAAGGTTCTATGGTTACTCCTTGCTTATTGAATACCCAGAGCAAAGTAAAAATTGATTCAAGAAAACTAATCATTCTTTTAAAAATAATGGAAGTGCACATATACATAATCCAACTTTCGTAAATGCGCATATACAAAAGTCAACTTCCATATATGCGCATTTATGAAAGTTATCTTTTGTAAATTTGCATATATGGAAGCTGAATTTTGTAAGTACACATTTATGGAAGTTGGATTCCGTAAATGCACATTTATGGAATGAGGCTTTCGTATACGTGCATTTATGAAAATGTGCTCTTTTGTATATTCACATATACATAAGTGGCTTATGTATATGGTCAGCTTTCATATATTCACATTTAGGGAAGTTGGCTTCCATATATACGTATTTACGGAAGTGATTAACTTCCTTAAGTTCACATTTACAGAAGTTTATCGCTTTTGTAAATGCACATATATGGAATCTACCATATATAAATGTGCATTTATGAAAGTCCTCTTTCGTAAATGTGCATTTATGGAAGTGGCCTCCATATATGTGCATTTATGGAAGTTGGCTTCCATAAATGCACATTTATTGAACTTGGCTTCCATACATGCACACTTCCATATATGCACATTTACGGAAGCTAACCACTTCAAAAAATGCACATATATAGAAGTTGGCTTCCATAAATGTAGATTTATGGAAGTCAGCTTTCTTATATGCGCACTTTTGTAAATGTGCATATACAGAATTCAACTTCTATAAATTCACATTTATGGAAGTGATTGACATCCGTAAATGCACATATATGAAAGTCACCTTATGCAAATGCACATTTACAAAAGGCAGCTTTGGTATATGCATATTTAGGGAAGTTGGATTCTGTATATGCACATATATAGAAGTGGCTTTCGTATATGGTTAACTTCCATAAATGTGCATTTACAGAAGTTGATCACTTCCATAAATGCACATATATGGAAGTGTGCATATATGAAATCCTCCTTTTGTAAATGCACATTTATGGAAGTTGGCTTTCATATATGCGCACTTCCATATATGCACATTTATGAAAGTGATCAGCTTCCGTAAATGTACATTTATGGAAGATGATCATTCCATAAATGTGCATATATGGAAGTGCGCATATATGAAAGCCTACTTTCATAAATGTGCATTTATGGAAGTTGGATTTCGTAAATGCGCATTTTCCGGAAACTGGATTTCGTATATGTGCATATATGGAATCCAACTTCCATTAATGCACATTTTTAACAACTTCCTTACATTTTTAACAAAAAATACCACTTGATCCCTCAAGTGTCTTCTAAGAATACTCCAAAATATATGTTTGATTCGATAACTAGAATGTATGAAGGAAAGAACATCAACCGGAAGATGAACTTGAGAACCCAACTCGAGAATACAAAGATGCATAAAGGAGAAACAGTTCAATACTATTTCTCTAATGAAGATGAACTTATAATGACAACTTAAATGAAGATGAACTTATAATGACAACTCTTAATGGTGTCACAAGACCTTGGAATGCCTTCATCCAAACTATTTGTGCAAGAAAAGAGAAACTCCAATTTGATAGTTTATGGGAAGAATGTATTCAGGAAGAAGCAAGAGTAGCCAACCGAAAAGCCATCCTATTAAGAGATGAAGATCAATCCCTAGCTACTCATGCTAAAGGAGGAAATAAAAAGTCTCATTTTCGAAAGGAGACCCACTTTCATAAAGAATCTCACCGTACAAAGAGATTCTGGAAATATCATAAGGGTCAAATAAAGGGAAAATATTTCTCCTCTTATCAATGTTATCATTGTGATAAGATGAGACACATTGTGAAGAATTGTCCTGACAAAAGGGAATAATACAATAAGAGAAATAATAAAAGACATTATGCCCATGCATCTCAAGATGATGAGCCACACAAGAAGTTTACTAAAGAAGAAATTGAATATTATGTTTTGTTTTCAACCCTCTCAGGATCTGTGACACCTGGAGAGGACACTTTGCTCATAGATAGTGGTGCATTTGAGCACATGAAAGGTCAGAAAGATATTTTCTCTAGCCTTATAGAAAAGGACTTCCCACAGAATGTTTCACTTGGATATGATTATCAGTACCCTATCAAAGGAATGGGAGAATCCACCTACAAACTTGATTCAGGAACTCTGATGAGAATGAAGGATGTACTCTATGTACTAGGTTTGACAAAGAAATCACTTTATATCTAAGATCTAGATAAGAAAGGTTTCAACGTTGTATTCATAGATGGTGAATTTCTTATGTGGCCTAAAGGAAAAACTATAGAATATGCAATTGTTATTGGAACAAAAGAAGGTGGATTGTGCAAGTTAAAAGGTCATTCATATGTAGCCTTGACTCACTCTACTGAAAGTCCTTGTGAACTTTGGCATAGAATAATAGCTCACATCAACTACAAAGCCTTACCATATGTAAGCAAGGTAGTTATAGCTTTACCAGAATTAAAGGTTGATCATGAAGGTGTATGCAAGGGATGTGCACAAGGAAATAACATAAAGAATCATTTTCCAAAGAGATAAAGTAAAGCAGAAGGAACTTGTCCACTCAGATGTATGTGGTCCAATGCCATCAACCTCTCTAAGAGGGTATGTATACTATATATATTTTATTAATGATTACTCTCGTAATACGTGGGTTTATTTCTTGAAATCAAAAGATGAATTACTTGAAAAGTTCAAGTGCACATGTATGGAATCCAATTTCCATAAATTCACATTTACAAAAGTTCACATATACGGAAGCCACCTTTCGTAAATGTGCATTTATGGAAGTTGGATTTTGTAAATGCACATTTATGGAAGTTGGATTTCGTATATGTGTGCTTGCATATATTCGCATATACAGAATCCAACTTCCATAAATGTGCATTTACGTAAGTGGATATCTTCCATAAATGTGCATATCTAGAAGCCACTTTTCGTAAATGTGCATTTATGGAAGTCAAATTTCATTATTGCGCACTTATGGAAGTGGTTTCCATATATGCATGCATTTATGAAATTTGGATTCCATGTATGCACATATATGTAAGTGGTCAACTTCCGAAAATGCACATTTATGGAAGTGGTCATCTTCCGTAAATGCACATAAATGGAAGTCCCCACGCATAAATGTGCATTTATGGAAGTCAGATTCTGTAAATGCACACTTATGGAAATGGCTTCCATATATACATTTATGGAAGTTGTCTTCCATAAATTCACATTTATGAAAGTTGGATTGCATATATGTGTGCTTCTGTATATGCCCATTTATGGAAGTTTACTACTTCCAACGTTGCGCATATATGGAATATGACTTCCGTAAATGCACATTTATGTAAGTCGACTTCCATAAATGTGCATTTACAGAAGTCAGATGAATTTTTATATGTGCATTTACAGAATATGACTTATGTAAATGTGTAATTACGAAAGTCGTCATAGGCTATAAATGTGCATATACAAAAGTCGTCATCTGTAAATGTGCATTTATGGAAGTCAACTTCCACAAATGAGCATTTATGGAATTTGGATTCCATATATGCACACTTTTGTATATACACATTTATGGAAGATGACCACTTCCAAAACTATGCATATACGGAAGTGCGCATATAAAGAGGCCAACCTCTGTAAATGTGAATATATGGAACTTGGCTTCCGTAAATGCACATTTACGAACATCAACTTATGTAAATGCAAATATATGGAAGCTATATTCCGTAAATGAATATCTATGGAAGACATATTCCATAAACACGTATTTACAGAAGATGGCTTCCGTATATGTGCATTTGTGGAAGTTAGCTTTCGTATATGCACGCTTCCATATATGCACATACATCGAAGTATCTTTTGTAAATGTTCATTTATGGAAGTTGGATTTTGTAGATGTACTTTTACATAAGTTGGATTCCATATATGCATTCTTTCATTCCATATATGCACACATTTACATAACCTAACCACTTCCAATAATGCACATATATGGAAGTGTGCATATACAAAATCCATATTTCGTAAATGCACATTTATGGAATTTAGCTTTCGTAAATGTGCATTTATGGAAGTTGGATTTTGTATATTATTTCTTCCGTATATGAACATATATGGAATCCAACTTCCATAAATGTGCATTTATGAAAGCACGCATATACAGAAGGCACCTTCCGTAAATGTGCATTTATGAAAGTTGGTTTTCATAAATGCACATTTATAGAAATTGGATTATGTATATTTGCATATACAGAATCCATCTTCCATAAATGAACAATTATGGAATGTAGAAGGTGGCTTCCATATATACAGATTTATGGAAGCTAGCCACTTCCATAAATGTGCATTTATGGAAGTGGCTTTTGTATATGCGTGCATTTATGAAAGTGGAAAACAATGGTATAGAGTTTACAAGCCACGATCATGGAGTATTTGGGCCATAAATTCATTAAAGGTGAAAACTTAAATCAAGAGAGATGGACATTCCGATTAGTCCATGTGCTTCGTCACTCTTATTAGCGCATTTGACTTTCTCTTCATCATTAGTGGGTTCTAGTTCTTTTCCCAAGGTAATCTGGTACAATCCTTTACTTCTTAATACATCTTCCTTATGGGATTTCCTTGAGAGGTAGTTGGTAATAGTAAGAAAAACATCACTGGGAGAAGTCATATTAAATATCAAAAGAATATGGATTTAAAATATGAAATTAATGGTCTAGAGATCTAATATGATAATGAAAGTGGGAACTTTTTCATCTTTAATGGAGTGAATACCCTCTTGGGATACCCTAATGGATGCATGGATCTACCTACTAGAAATAAATCCAAATTGTTCATTGTATATAGTTTCTAATTGATTTTTTTTTACACTCATAACTATCACTTTTGAAATGATTTTATATATGCAATTGCATGTGATATAGGCATATATTGATTAAAATACTCTAGGTTATCAACCTATGGAATCAAAGTAATGAAAGTAGAATTTAAGGCTTCTGGAACCTTTCCTGAAATCCTGGACTCATTTAGAAATCGAAATAAATATTCCTTCATAAAGTCATAGAAACCCAAGAAAAACTCAATGGCCCAACCATTAGGCTCCAAAATTTTATCTTTTTGGAAACTATGATTGACTAGATAAAGCTCATCCTTAGTTATTTCTTTTAACAACATCTGATTTTCTTCCTCATTTACAAAACTTGTAAAAAAAGAGGTCATGCTAGCCACCTCTATAATAGTTAGTTGTTGGTCTTCCTTGTAAATATTTTGAAAATGACAAATCCCTAAGCGAGCAATGTCCTTAAAAGGCCTAGCCATCGAACCATTGAGATTAGTAAATTTCCAAATGGTATGAAAAAGTTTACAATGATTTGCATACTTGTGGAAAAAATTTGAGTTATTTTCACCCCGCTTCAACCATGAAGCTCTACTCTTGAGCCTCCAAGCAACCTCTTTACCAAATAACAAATTTCTTCTTTTTTATCATGCTCCTTTACCTTCTTTTAAAATCCTCATCAAGAATGTAATCCTACCAAATCCAATGAGTGCATTTCTTATAGTTTTTCTTACACATACACAAGAACTATCCCATCTCTCATCCTTCTCCTATGGTTCCACTCTGCAAACACCTACATGTGTTTCTTTATATTCCAAAGGAGCTAAGGAGTTTATGACTCTTAAGAAGCCTCATCAGAGTTGCACCAAGCCCCCTTTAATGTTATATTGTCCTTGTTTAAAATGCATTAGAGTTACTTGTATTATTTTACTTCATTACCATTAACATATATATCTAATACTAAGTAGTAGCAGCATAAACAAGAGACAAAAAGAACACAAGAGATTTATCATGTGAAAACCCCAAATGGGGGAAAAAACCAACAACCTTTCTTAGATAGATTTCATTCACAAATCAAGTCCAAATAGATAAAACATGGAACAAAGGATAGCTCAATCAGAAATACCACCACAATTGTAGCAACAACACTACACCAAGATAACACACCTCCTCAAGGAGTAGCACGCAAGAGAGAGATACAAAAAGACTGAACAAGAAGAAACTGAGTCACTACAACAACTTTGTCACCTTCTCCAAACTTGTACCTTGATTCTATATAGCTCGCAGAGTGTGAGTGAGTGAACAAATCAGCCAAGATGTCCTCTATTTTTAGTCTTCCTGGCCACTAGACTGGGCTGAAATCTTCTCTTGAAAGGTGCCACTTCATTATTGTAATTCTTCTGGGCTGAATTCTCTTCTATGGTATTTCAACATCTGTCCAATGGATCTCTTGCTTCTGGAATATTCTCTACATCTAAGAAAGGTCATCTAGAAGGGAAAGATCCTCCCGCAGCTATCAAAACATCAAAATTTACAAGATCTACATACTCTTCATCCCTTAACATATTTGAGTTGAATTTGAATGGACTCGGGGCTCTTTTACCACATTTTGCAATTTCCAGGAACACTAGCAAGTTATTGGAATCACCACCTCCTCCTATCCATTGCTTGATACAATACATATATGAAACAATATCTTCACTCATAAAGAAGTGATTTATCCTTTTAGTAACCATTTTGGCCCCACCTCACATATTTCTCTGGGTGGAATAAAGTTGAATTTGTTTAATATCATACAAGAATACATCATCCTATCTCCTAATAAATTAATTAGAGAGAACATATACATTTGCATATTCCCCCCAAACCTCAGACTCCCCCAAAGAGAAATATAAGTCCCACCAATTATAAGCAACCTATGCTTCATGAAACTCTTTTCAAAATCGTTATCCCAGAACAAAACATTCTTAACATATGGCTTGTAAATATTCAAAATTTTAATCCCCCCCATCTCTTGAGAATATTGCATAGTCCCAAGACCCGAGGAAAAGGAGAGAGTGTTAGTACACTTGAAATCCCTCTTTCTTGAAGCCAATAGCAAACCCCTAGAATTCCCCCGATGACTCAACATAGTTGAAATACCAACCCCAAAACACCCTTCCAAAATCATTAATAAATATGAAACCCTTCCCCATGGTCTCCTATAACATTAAGAAAATCCAACTTGTGATTTCCACAAGGCTAGTTTTCTTGAGGGATAACCTATACCCCTTACATTTAGGGTCATTATTTTCACAAGGCACAACTAGTTGGGGTGTTCACTTTTTTGAACACATATGGCCTATCACATGTTACTATATCTAAGCAATGTAGCATCAACATGAGAAACAAAGAATTTCTTACTTGAAAAATAAGAGGCAGAGGTTTCCTTTTGACTAGGGTCTCCTACATCGGGTTCCATACCCAATTGGGGTCTATCCCTAGATATTGTAGGATCCTATGTCAAACGAAATTTATGTTAAAACCCATCTTTCTTCGATAAACCCTCTTTTGTTGAGTCTTGGGAGAGATTAACCTCCTTTGCATTAGAATCTCCTTTAATAGATGAACCCTCCCTTTTTTGACCCATTCCTTTTTACTAAAACTTAGAGCACAATCCACCACCAAATGACCATAACCATGACACATTACACATATGAAGGGAATGCCCAAATAATCTATAATTTGAGTGTGATAAATATGACCTTTTTGAATTACCATCTCCTCGACAAGACATCCATAAGGTCTATACCAAACACAATTTTACCAAAATTCATATTCCTAGAATCTAGATTACTCATGTCTACATCCATGAGGTTCTCTATTGAATTTGCAATTTCTTTAGAAAATTATAGAGACCATTATTCAAGGTGAAAAATTGGAATTTGTACCCAGATAGGAACATTTAAAGGCTTTTCCAATATTTCATCAAATAAATGGAACCACCTATTGATTAGTAATATGGTTGATCCTCATTACTGAGATTTCCCTAAAACCTTTAACATATCACCAAATTCATTTGGAATGAAGGCCATCCAACCCCTAGCCAAAAGATGGAATTGTAGTGAGTAGCCGAACAATGGCTCCTAATGTTTCTTGAGCCAATCCCTTAAGGTTTTGTCACTCATCCAATGATTTTGGAAATAACCCAACAAAGCTTGCACTTTAAATCTAACTACATAATGCATGTAGATATCTTCTCCCAAAATTATATGAATAGAGACCCCTTTCTCGCTAACACTATGTTTATATTTATTCAACTTTTCCACCTCACCTCCCCTTTTCTAAATTTCTATTGAGTCTTTCCCCTTTGGAAAGGGCCCTCAAAACACTTTTTCTACAAGAGATCTAATACCTATTTCCAAAAAAAAATATTACAGAAAAACCCCTTCACTGATGTGACCATCCAATGGTTCTAGGGCCCCTATAACTAGATATTCACCCTGAGAACCATATTAAGAAATCATATGTTCCAAAACCCTACTTGAATGAGTGGAAATACTAGAAATTGGTGAAAATGCATGGAAAAAAAATGAGAAACCTTTCGAAGACCTATACCATCGTGGTACTCATGCACTCTAAAAGCACTTTTAAGTCCAATTTTCGAACCATGCCAGGTCGAAAATCCTTTAATCTCCCATCACGGTTGATTCTAGCATTAAAACCCACTAACACATATACACCATCCATGAATGCAAAGGGGCACTCATCCACATGGAAACCCTTTCATATGTGACTTGGCGTATTGTTTGGAAATATCTTCGACTTAGGAAATAATTCTTCCAAAGAATCTAGTAGGTCATCATAAGTCATATTATCAAAGACAAAAATATTCTAAGGAAGTGAATTAAAACACCTACTAAACCCTACTACTAACACTTGCAAATTCCTAACCATTGAGCCCAATTCTCCCAACTCGGGTCAAATTAAGACCATATACTTTTTTTCAAGGAAAACCCATCGATTAATTCCCCATGATCTATGGATGGTAGAGGGGGTAAACTATCGACCCTGATTATAGATCCTAACCTTGAGGGGATCAAGAGAGGAGAACTTCCAACCTCCCTAGATTTGGGGGAGAGATCTCAAGTCCGGTAAATGACCATTTGAGCCAACCCTCAAGAATAAATCGAGACCACACACACATGCATGAAAAATAACGATTTGATATCATAACATAGATCCATATTAATAATTTCTAAGGCTAATGAAGTTGGGTGGGTTCTACGTTTGATGTTCACTCTGAAGGATTGACAATATTTTTTACAATGGATTTATCAAGGAAATTTAGGCTAGTAATGAGCACATTTTCTTAAACCACTAGTAATATCATGCACCCAAGAACTATAGTGAACTTAAATTTATTCTTTACAATCTTGGATTAATTCACATTCAAGCATCGAGCACATTTAGTTAAACCACTTTTTATTTTGATGCATCCATGAACTAGGGAAGGATTTGAGATTCAATATGTTTATTATGGGGTATTTTGACTCTCAAATACAATGGAAAATTTAACATACCCATCATAGAAGTTAAGAAACATGTTAAAATACTATCAATTAAATGTTGAAACCATCAAATTGCCAAGGAAATATATTTTCAAATTCCAACCCCGCTAAGAACCACATTGAATTGAAATTTCTCCTTTTAAAATTTACTTAATACCATCTTTGACCCTTAATTTGGGAAACTTGTATGATCTAATGAGTGGTGACGTGGTTCTACCTAAAATAATCCAATCCATGCATCATTTTGTATCATATGTGAATATAATCTCCATTAGATACAAAATGTCAAATTGATCTCAAAATGAGTTAAATTTGGTTTGAGTCTTGTTAATTAAAAATTAAAATGTGATGTTTTTGCCAAGATAAGATATCGTCCATTAGATGCAAAATGTCAAATACATCTTAAAATGTGTATGTGTGTTATTGATTTGGTGGTTAAATCTTTCTATAATGCTTTAAGGATCCTTTGTCCCTTTTTACTGTGTACTTTTTTATATCTTGACGCTAATAGAACCTTTCCCAAATGCGTTATAACAAGGGAGCTTAGTCCCCGAGGAGACTATGTACTTTTGCATCTTTAGATTAGGAGTTTGGGGACTATGTGATTTTTCATATTTAGATTACGGGTTTGGGGAAAATAACAACCTATGAAAATAAAAATAAAACGTGTTAACATTGTTATTAGTCCCTGCCGTAGGCATAGAGAGACTATAGTGATCAATAAAGTGTTGACTACATATTAGTTTTTCCTTTGACTGGAAATATTTGCACAATACTTATTGTTGGAGCTATGGAATTAAAAGCATGTATTTTTATATATTAAAAAGTAACATATATGTATTGATCTGATTGGCTAAGAGATTGGAGGTCTTATTGTTGGCTTCACTATTCCCAATGTAGTATATGTCCTTCAGTTTTGATATGTACTAAGCATATTGAAATGTTTTCATGTCCAAGCTTTGTATATTTCTTGAAATTTATTGACACTTATTCTAAGATGCCTTAATAGGCCTGACAACGTAAATTTTTACATGACGCGACGTAAATGTTTATTTGCTATTTTTGCAGAGGCCGTTATCTGTATTTATGTGAGATTTTCTTGGTGCTCGAGTCCTGCCATGAAATAAAATAGTTGCATACAAAATTGTTGGAGGATTACATGTGAAGTTACAATATCCATTGTTTTTTTGTTGGAATAAAGCATATGCATGCAACCTACATTTATAGACCAGGTATGGTCAGATGTGTGGATATGACATGACATGTTCTTTCTCCTCTACATAGACTAGTGTGCGCATGATACAATTTGTGTTGTGCTTGAGATATGATATGTGAAACAAAGATTCTTCAAGATTATATTTTCATGTCTAGAAGCATGTCTGGGTAGTTTGCCACGGAAAACTGAGAACTTGTATCATGGGAACAACAGTCTATGTAGAGGATAAATAACATGGTTAAAGGGCATATCTGCATGAATTTCCAGGGAAAACCAGAAATCGTTTAGCTATAGCCATGCAATTGCATGATATTTTCTGCCTTGTAATATATTTTGGCCAGGGAAAAAAAATCTAGATGTTTATAGCCATGGATAGAGAAGCACAAAGTTTCATGTTTCTGCCTTTGTAAATTGTTCGTTGAGTCAGTTTTTCTGTATCTACATATTGCTTTTTCTCCAATGAATACCAGCTTCCATTGATGTTCATTGAATTTTGTGGGTTCCAACATTGAAACAAACAAAGTAGTTGGAGAAAAGGAGGGAGTATTGACTGCATCGACTGAAGAGGATATAGAAAGGTGCATGCTTGTATTGTTGTTTCATATTGCATTGTTTTGTATTTCATTTATGGTCTGTATATGTGTTAAACTAGTTGTGTTCCTTCCTACATGGTAAGTTATCTTGGTTACATACAGTCCTTCCTGCATACTAAGCTAGTTTATGTTTGTTGTGCTTACACTGCATTGATGCATTTAAAGAAACATAATCGTTGGACAGAACAAAGGACTCTTTGGTGGGTAAATAGACCTTTTTCTTTTTCTTTTAGATGTCTGTTTTCATACTAACTTTCCTTCATCTTGATTGCATCTTTGGCATTGTTGCCTTGGAAAAAACAGGTTGCTTGGATAGGGAGATGAATTATTTTGTGCAATAGCAGAGGGTTATGTGGTACAATCTTATAAAAGGTATACCAAGTGTGCCAGTAAATTAAATATACAAACCGGGTGGGAGCATATAATGTTAGACTTGAAAACGATGAATTCGCAGTAATGGGCCTTTATGTGCTCCTTGTTTCTACTTTTTCCATTTTCTATTATCCCTTTTGTTTTCTAATTCATCTTCTTAGTGTGGTTTCAAAAAATTCCCTCATGCGTTGGTTGGAGGACTAACAGACTGACATATGTGGTCCTGCTTCTACCTTATTCCATAGTTACCCGCTTTGTTGATTGTGGCTGCTAGGTTGGCAGGTTGAAGATTGCTTTGTTGGTTTCTAGGGGTCCACGATATACATATTGGATATGGTGACCTGCAGTCACGCCTTGTTTACTGTTAAACATTTATCCAGTTAAAAAATTAAGATGCATACAGTTTTACGGTTATTTGGTCCTTTCGTTGGACAATATACAATGCATGTAATTGTTTAGTCCTGATTTTCATATGCACATTCTTGCATCATAAAAAGTTGGACTAGTGAGACGCCCATGAGCAGTCAGTCATCCCAGACATCAGCAGACTAACAAGGCCAAAGGTAAAGATCCATACGTTGTGATCTTACTATGTTTACTAAACAAATTTCCTGGGCTATATATTCATCTATGGCATGGAGGATATGTTGATGCCATTTGAAATACATGGTTGCCATCTCACAAGAAGTATCAACAAGTACAAGCGAAATGTCGAACGTGATGCATGTTTCGACCAGGAGGTGTGGTTGTGAAACTGTGGCTCCATAGTTCATCAATACTATTCGTGTACTTGTAGCACACTACCATTCACTTTAGTTTTCCTGTTCAAAAAATGTCATTAGGTCTAGATTTGTGACATCCAAGGTACTGTCAATAGAGGGCTTGAACAGCTGCCAAACTAGACAACTGTTCATCGGGGACATAATTTTTGTCTATATCACCTACTTGGACAAGGAAAACAAAAGTAGATCCATTATGCATGCTGATATGACAGACAAGGATGCCATGATGACAATCACACTAACTGTTCCTCCACAACTTGTCCAGAAACATGCAGAAAAGATATTGTCGCGTAATGGGATATCCATTACAAATTTTAATGTATTGCTCAAAACAGTATATGACCGTGGTGATTGTGATCGAATTATTTTTCTCAACGAAACAAGCATTGTGGAAAAAATTCCTGCTATTTGTTCAGAATATTGCTTCCTCCCAGACTCAACTATCAGGCAGCTTGCACAGAGCACTGATATTTACCCAAACAGAACGATTGGGGTTGCTATGACACTGGCAAGAAAATTTGGGTCGCAACACATTCTCCATATAAACGATGGATATTCAGACAACGAAAAGGCAATGGTACCACTTTTCATATTCAGTTTTGTTCCTAAATTTCGCGTCTGCATATATGTTGGATAAGTTACACAAATATTACATTGTTCCATGTTGCAACTACAATTGTTCGATACGTATTTAGATTTGTTTCTGTCAATGGAACAACAATTGCATGGAGAGCAGATTCCACTTGTGTTGTTCAAAAATATAACAAAGAAGAAGGATGTTAGAGAAAGGATCTTTCGGACAACCTAGGCAATGTTTGTAACAGAGTTGCGAGCATATATAGTAGAGGATTTGGAGAAATTATCTAGCTCTACAATTGTTGTGCGTATACATCCACAAAATCATCCTCACTTTTCTTATAGAAATAGCCTTCAACAAATTTATGCACCTGTTTACTTTTTCTTTTTTGTTTTAAAGCGGAGGGGGGGATGTAGTTGTGTATTATATTGTTCAATGTATTAATCCCTTTGCTCGCGTTGCCAGGTTGAAGGCCTTTTAGTTGCAACCAATGTGTACTCGACCCCCTTTGAGCCTGTATGTGCAAAATGTCATTCTGTTGCTTCTACCTCCGCTTTGATAAGTGATGATATGATTGATTGTCTGCGATGCAATGAAAAATGTCCATATATTTATGGACATTGTGTCAATGGTGTTATCTGAACCATGGGAAACACAAAAAAATGTGCTTCCTGAATTGGCAGAGTTGTCATATGAAAAATATCTATACAAAAAGGCAAGAAGTGTCTATATGCTGCGACAACTTCGAATACAGAGAAAATTCACTTTAAATGAGGACAATGCAATTTTACATATCAACTGAAGAAGGGAAAAAATAAATTAAATCAAACTTTGGGAGGAAACGAAATACCTCATGCCTCTCTGTAATATTTCTTCAACATCCAGATGAATGTTTGTTTCAAGAGAAAAGGAATGCACGGACGTATTATCTTTGTATATCAAATTGTTTGGTGCAAAGGTTGATGGGTTCTGCTCAATGGAACCTTCTGGGAACTTTCTTCTAGGCTATTTAAAGTATGGTTGGTTCTTGGTTATATGGTTTGTATGTCAATTTGTATACCATGGAACTACAATTCTTCTTTGGAGGACACAGAACAATATAATTGAATTTTTTTGGCTAGCTGGCACGCAGATCTGCCTGATAATTTCTATGGCACTGTGATGCAAATGTACTATTTGACTTGTTTTGGCAAATTTCCTTGATCGATGAACTTGGTCAAATTATTTTTGTGAAATAATTTGAAATCAACGAATATATAGTGTGCGAAGTGCAATTGTCCTATCATACCAACAAGAGGCTCTTAAAATTCAAATTGATTGTTGTTTTCCCAATTTTTTCTTATTCGATGATCTTGGTAAAATTAATATCCTGCAATAATTTGAAATCAATGAATATATACTGTGCATAGTGAAATTGTGCTATCATATGAACAAGAGGGCCTTAAACTTCAAATTGGTCCTTGTTATTCTTGCGGTGATAGAATTTTACAAAAAAAATATTTTTTTTCCTTCATTTTTTTAAAAATAAGTGATTCAACATCCTTTAATAATTTAATGTAATTCACTTGTACAATAACAATAGTTAATATTAATATTTTAGTATCTGGAAATAATGTTTTTAGCTAAAGTTAGATAGGATGAGCATTGCTAAACAATTTCAATCTTGAACCCGCCAGACGTGGAATCCGCAAGTCCACTTGTCAATTTGTATATCGAGGAAGTTCGGGTGATATTTGCAGGACACCAAACAAAAGAGGTTCAAATTTCAGCCTTCCAGGATGAGAACCCGCAATCCAAAAAGTGCCCAAGTATGGAATGAGGGATCCAAAAATATCTTGTCCATACTTTCTAAAAGTACATGTTTACTATGTATTGCTCATTTGTCGGAAAACTTTTATATCAGTCGCCTGACCAGATTGTACAAACTTTCTCGTTTAATTAAATTCTGCAATAACAAAAATTATTATTAATAATTTAGTATTGAAAATCATGTTTTTAGATATGTTAGATAGTTGATAGGGATTAGTATCTATAAACAATGGAAAACTTGAACCCACCATCCCTCAAGTCCATCTGCCAATTTGTATATCGCGGAACTTCGAGGGCTATTCGGAGGACAAGGAACAATGAAAACTGCAATGTTGAGCCACGCAACCCACAGGTCCGTTTGTCAATTTGTAAATCGCGGAGATGTGCCTGGTGTTTGTAAAACGTGGAACAATAGAGGCCCAATTTTCAAATTGTGAGCCCCACAGACCCGATCAAAAAAAATATCTAGATATGAAATTGATACGGGATCTCTACGGGACAATAAAACTGAAATTTTCAGCCAACCGGCCCGAGTCCACCTATCCACTTGTATATCACAGAATTTTGGGTGCTATTTGTAGGAGACGAAACAATAGAGACTCTATTTTTGGCCCGCCAAGATGCGAACAAAAAACTGCTTAGGTATGGAATGAGGGATCTGCATATGCTGTATAAAATCTCATTACATAGTTTATATAGAGACAATGTCCACAAGTCCGCGTGTCAACTTGTATATCGTGGAAGTCTAGGTGCTCTTTGTAGGACACAGAACAATAGATACTTAATTTTTAGCCTACCAGGTCGCAAACCCGCGATCCAAAAAGTGTCAAAGTATGGAATGAGGGATACGCATATGTTCTAGAAAAATGTGTTTGTACAACGCGGAACAATAGAGGCCCAATTTTCAGCCCGCCAGCTCTAGAGCCCCCGATAAAAAAAAAATGCTAAATTTGAAATTCATACGGGATCGCTACGGGATAATAAAAGTGCAATGTTCATCCAACCAGCCCGAGTACACCTATCAATTTGTATATCGCGGAAGTCTGGGTGCTATTTGTAGGAGACAGAACAATAAAGACTCTATTTTCGGTGCACCATGCCGCAATCCAAAAACTGCCTAAGTATGGAATGAGGGATCCGCATATGTTGTATAAAATCTCATTCCATACTTTATATAGAGACTATGTCCAAAAGTCTGCATGTCAATTTGTATATCTCGTAAGTCTAGGTGTTATTTGTAGGACACAAAACAATAGTTACTTAATTTTCATCCCACTAGGTCCCGAACCCGCTATCCAAAAAGCACTCAAGTATGGAATGAGGGATCCTTATATGTTCTAAAACACTATCAATTTGTATATTATGGAATTCTGGGTGCTATTTGTAGGAGACGAAACAATAAAGACTCTATTTTCAGCCCACTAGGCTGCAAGCCCGCGATCCAAAAAATGCCTAAGTATGGAATGAGGTATCTGCATATGTTGTATAAAATCTCATTCCATACTTTATATAGACTATGTCCACAAGTCCGTGTGTGAATTTGTATATTGCGTAAGTCTAGGTGTTACTTGTAGGACACGAAAGTCTAGGTGGTATTTGTAGGACACGAAACAATAGATACTTAATTTTCATCCCGCCAGGTCGCGAACCCGCGATCCAAAAAGTGCCCAAGTATGGAATGAGGGATCCGAATATGTTCTAGAACACTATCAATTTGTATATCACATAATTATGGGTGCTATTTGTAGGAGACAAAACAATAGATACTCTTTTTTCGGCCCACCAGACTACAAGCCCGCGATCCAAAAACTGCCTAAGTATGGAATGAGGGATCCACATATGTTGTATAAAATCTCATTCCATACTTTATATAGAAACCATCCACATGTCCACGTGTGAATTTGGTATTGACATGAATAAATAATATGTCTTTGAGATCCTAAAGCTCAAGAGAGACAGTGTATTAGGTTGCACGAAATCAGAGCACGTAGCATTAAGACCTTTGTAAAGGTCGAAGGAAAGATAAAGAAAATGAGTGCCTTAAGGAAGTTCTATTGGGATCGAATTCCTAACAGATCAACTATAGAAACACCTTCAGAACTATGAGGAAAATCTGTTACAGTCAGGAGATATGACAACCATCGATCATTGACCGAAGGCACAAATCAATGATCATGGTTCAGTTGGAATCAAAGTGTAAAGAAAAAGGAGACTCAGAGGAATCTAAACTCCGAAGGAGATTGATCCCAGGTCATTAAATATTCAGGAGAAGAAAGATAAATGAGAGATGTCAGATCTAGCTGAGAAATTTCAATCATAACTAGATTCGTTAGATCAAACCCTGAAAACTTCAACCATTCGAATGGGTTGATGAGTTTTTTGGTCATTCAATGTTGAGCATTCTAGGAATAGATGAGTTACAAACAATTGGAATCCTTGAAGGTTGTAACCACAGATTAACGTAGGTTGTCAGAACAAGGAGGAATTTTTGGTGAATTCTTGACCCTCTGATCGATTATAGTGGAAAGACAGGGTAAGCCACAAATTCTCGTAGTCTAGGAGTAATGAAATCATGTAGATCGTCAATCTAAGATCTCTTAGGGACTTTTCTAAACCATTAGATCAAGTAGTGGAAGGATGGTGTAATTACTTCAGCAGGTATAACTCCAAGGGAGTTGAACAAATTGAGAGTTGTAATATCCCAGAGTCTCGAAGTAATGAAATCATGTAGACCATCGATCTAATATCCATTCGGGACTTTTCCCAATTGTTAGATCAAGCAATGGAAGGATGGCGTAAGCACTTTGGAAGGTATAAATCTGGGGGGGTTGAATGACTTTAGAGTTTTAATAACCCAGATTCCCAGTGTGTTGAAGCCCAAAAATAAATAAGCACTATCCATCTCAACACTTGATTAAGTCATAGTCATTGGATTAAGCTAGTGGAAGGATAGTGGAAGAAGGGGTGTTAACTAATGGTAAGAGATCATCATCACTTTATGAACACTTCGATAGGTATAACTCTGGGGGATTTGAACAACTTGAGAGTTGCAATATCCTGAAGTCCCAGAGGGCCAAATTCTTGAAATAAATAAGGACCGTCCATATCAACACCTGATTAAGTCACAATCGTTGATTTCATTGAATCCTCCAAATGAGCGAGGAACGTCTAGTCAATGGGATATTTGTTGGTTATGGAGACTGATTATCTTCTTGATTCATATGTATTTGTTTTGAGCCATGTTTATACCCCATAAAGACTGTACACCCTGGAATAATACACACCCCTACACATGGGGAGCTTGCAGGGGGGGATCTCTCACCCTAAGGGGTCTGGGGGGAATTGGGCCCCTGGTGGGGCTGCGGGGGTGAAGCCCCCGAAGGAAAATTTTCCTTGTAAATGTATATTTTAATTTCATAGTAAATCTAGAACATTCATTATAAGGTCACAGATCTAATGGTATAAGTTATGTTAGAGTTTCTTGCCCTAGTAGGAAACCCTCTTTTATGAGGCAATTTTATTGCGAATATTGTATTATGAGAGAGGATACTTTGAGAGAAAGAAGAGGAAGTTACAATAGGTGTGTTGTAGGTTGTATCCCTTCATTTTGCTGGATAATCAAAAGGAAGGAATTTGACAATTTCTATGGTGGGCATAGCCCACATTGGGTGAAGCACGCATATCTATGTATCTATTGTATTATGTATCTTCTGTTTTTTATTTCTACTTTTTTTTTTTTTTTATTGCTCCACGATCCTATTTTTCTAACAATTGGTATTAAAGATAAATGTAACTAGCAAGAAAAGAGGGTTGCTAGTTTGAGTGGGAGCAATGGAGGAAGATGGAAAGTTTAGGGTCGAGAAATTTAACAGCAAAAACTATTAGCTATGGAAGATGCAGATGGAAGATTATTTATATCAGAAGGATCTATTCCTACCATTGGGTGGAATAAAAAATAATCTAACGACCATGAAGGACGAAGAATGGGAGTTTCTTGACAGAAAGGAACTATGAACGATACGGTTGAGCCTTATAACGTCAGTGGCTTTCAATATTTCAAAAGAAAAGACAGAGAAGGAGTTGATGGATGCATTGGATAAACTGTAGGAAAATCCCTCTGCCTCCAATAAGGTATTTCTAATGAATAGATTATTTAATATGAATATGTCAGAAGGTGGGTCTGTTGTAGATCATTTAAATGAATTTAATATGATTACTAATCAACTAAGTTCTGTAAAAGTGGACTTTAATGATGAGGTCAGGGCTCTTCTAATATTTTTCTTATTGCCAGAAAGATGGAATGGCTTGGTCAAGGTTGTAAGTAACTCTGTCTCTAGTTCGAACACTCTAAAATTTGATGATGTTGTTGGTGTTATCATTAGCGAGGAAATGCGATAGGGAATAAAAGGGGAGACATTAGGTAATGCATTGACTGTGTAGAACAGGGGAAGACAAAAGGATAGAGGAAAGGGCTCAAGAAACCCTGGGAATTTTAGGAAGGGCAGCTCCAAATCCAAAATGGGAAATATAGAGTGTTGGAATTGTGGGAAGAAAGGACATATGAAGAAATATTGTAGAGCTCCAAAAAAACAAAGAGATGGACAACAAGAGAAAAATCAAGAAGTAAATGTAACATGCGATGTGTTAAAAGATGCTTTGATTCTTTCTATAGATAATATTTTTGAGTCTTGGGTAGTAGATTCAAGGGCTTCATTTCATGCCACACCCGATAGGAAACATTTTCTAGATTATGTTCAAGGTGATTTTGGATAGCTTCATTTGGGTGATGATGCACCATGCAAAATTGTTGGAATGGGTAAGGTACAAATAAAGAAAAAGAATGGAAACCAATCGTTATTGAAAGAGGTAAGACATGTACCAGATCTAAGGAAAAATACGATTTCAACAGGGTAGTTGGAAAGTGAAGCCTATATATCTATATTTACAGATAAGGCATGAAAGGTCACCAAAGGATCATTGGTGATAGTAAAAGGAGAGAAGGTAGGTACATTGTATTTATGTACTGATAATACTGATTCTTCTATCTCTTTATCTTCTACAGTGGTGGATATAGCACTGTGGTATCATAGGCTTGGAAATATGAGTGAGAATGGGATGCATATACTTCAAAAAATAATTTTGTTGCTAGATCTTAAACAAATTGAATTGGAATTATGTGAGCATTGTGTTTATGGAAAACAGAAGAGAGTCAGATTTCTCAGAGTTGGAAAATAAAAGAAGAGTGAAAGGTTATAGCTTGTGCATATAGATGTATGGGGACCAAATCAGGTATCATCTCTTGGTGACTCTCATTATTATGTTACTTCTATTGATGATGAAACTAGAAAAGCTTGGGTTTATTGCATTCGACAAAAATCTAATGTATTTTTATACTTTTAAGAAATGGAAAGATTTGGTTGAGAATGAGACGGGAAAAAGGTTTAAGTGTCTTAGATTAGAAAATGGAGGTGAATATTGAAACAAGGAGTTTGATGATTACTATTCATACAATGGGATTTTAGAGAGAAGACAGTTCCAGGAACACCACAAGAAAATGGTGTGTCAGAAAGGATGAACGAGACAATCATGGAGCATGCAAGGAGTATGAGATTGCATGTTGGGTTTCCCTTAAATTTTTGAGAATATGTTGTACATACTGTTGTTTACTTAATAAACAAAGGACCTTCAATCTCTTTGGATGTTGGATTTCCATAGGAGGCATGGACAGGAAAAAAGGTAAACTAGTATTTTTTGAAGACTTTCGATTGTGAAGCATTTGTCCATATTGATAAAGAAAATAGAACAAATCTTGAGGCAAAATAAAAGAAGTGTACCTTTATTGGATACAATGTTAATGATTTTGGTTATCACTTATGGCATTATTAAAATCATAAAATCATTAAGAGTAGAGATTCCATATTCAATGAGAAGGTCATGTACAAAGATCAGTTGTAGGAAAAAAAAACAGGGAAAAGAACGGCCATAATACATAGTGCTTGATAAGATCATTGAAAAAGAAATTCCAAAGGTACCAGAAAATCAAAATGTATAGAAATAAGATGAATAAATACCTCAAAATCCTATAAGTGTTGTTAGACGATCTACTAGGTTAAGTAGACCCTGTGAACGATACTCTCCTTCATTGCATTATTTATTGTTGATTGATTTTGGTGAAACAAAATGTTATGAACAGACAATGTCGGTAGACACTAAAAAGAAGTGGGAGCAAGGCATGAAAGAGGAAATGGATTCCTTGGTAAGTAACCAGACTTGGGACTTGGTTCAGTTTCCTGCAGAAAAAAGAGAATTGCAGAATAAATGGGTTTACAAGTCGAAGGAAGAAGATGGAGGAATATTCCACGAAATTTTTCCACGTTTCCATTATTTTCATGTTTTTTTTAAATAGGGTGGGATTTTCGTCGATATTGCCACGAAATTTCGTCGATATAGCCACGAATAGGTTTTTTAACTTGGTCGGGATTTTCGTTGCAATTGCCATGAGAGTTCGTCATTATTTCCATGATAATTTTGCCTATCTCAAAAAGCATTTGCTAACGACTAGTTGACTAGTTTATCTATATATACCTGACTTTAAGAGACTTTGTGACACAATTGCTATAGTTGTGACACTGTTCGCGGCTTTTGTTTGGGCTTTTTATTTTTTTCGTCACCCATCAGTTGAACGAATCCAATTCTCGATCTACATAGCTCAGATTTTGAACTTGCAAGGTTAGTATGTTTTTTTTATTGATGTACTCATTTAACTTGTAAATTTTTGTTCAAATGATGAAATTTCATGTAGATTGTTTTTTCCTTGATAATGTATTATATGTGTAGTACCATATTTCATGTCTTTCATTTTTGGATCTAGTTAGTATATTCTATGGAAATTCATGTGAAATGTCAAGAAAAATATTTTCCGAAGAAGTATTGTAAGTTGTCTACAAAACAACTTAGAGGCTAGTGTATGGTGTCAAGTGATTCAAGTTTGAGAAATTTTGACCACTTTTGTTAAATGGTGTGTAATTATTTTCCATGGTAATTCAATACACACTACTCTAAAGTACAAATTGAAGCATATCGATCTTAATAGTTAATCGATAATAAATAAATAAAAGCATGTCAAAATGTGTGAGAAGAAATAATTGTGAGTATTGTAGGTCACTGTAAATAAACATATCATAATCGAAAGGATTACCTAAAATATAATGAAGGAGTAGCTAAAATATTAAAATTTGACAACTTACTATTTGGTATGGTGTAGGTAAGACAATTACTTGTCAGGAGAAGTATTTGTCACTATGAACAAAAATGACAGGAAGCTTGCTCAGTTAAGGGCAGCATTAGAGGCGAGGGGCAATGGAAAATGTTATTTCTCTTGCTATGATTGCAGAGGCTTCCAAAGACAAATAATTTTAATAACAACAGATGAAATACATTGTATGAAGAAGGGGCACGCCGAAGGGAGTTATGAATATTGTCCCTTGGTAAGAGGATTCAATATTTAATGTATTCTTTGTAATAATCATCATGTCTTGAATTTTAGTAATGTTTCTTATCGAGATTTTTATATTTTATATACACACTAACTTTTCTACGTTGTTTTTAAATATATAGACGATGCCCCCAAAATGTCGACCTCCAGAGAGTTATTTTCCAAGTACTAGCAGAAATACTCCTTTGCAGGGTGATGAACTTCGAGATCAGAATATTGAAGCTATTGATCAAGTTATTAATGATGATATGGATGGATAAAACGTTAGTGATTCAAATCAGGAAGATGAGATACATAGATTTATCCAAGACACATTTGCTCCAATGGATGAGGACAACCAGGATGATTGTCATGATGTTGATCCTCTACTCGAGAAGTCACATCAACCTCTTTATGAAGGCTCAACAACAAATCTTTTATATGTTATATTGTTTTTGGTGAACCTGAAGGTTTTGAATGGTTTATCAAACAAATTCCTCACACGGATACTAAGGTATTTAATTTGTTAATTATTTATTCATGTATGTTCACAAATACTTAAAAGGTTCAATTTTTTCCTATATTGCTATTGTTTTATAATTTGTAAACTAGTATATTGGATGCAATATTGATGATTAATATTGTTTACATTGACTTATTGTTTATAATTCTGTAGATTGTTAGGTGAATTTCTATTACCGACGTCAAATATTTTTCCACGCACTTATTGAGAAATATCCGTGATTATGAAAGAAATTGGAATGGACTATCAAGCTATTGATGCATGTCCTAATGATCATATCATATATTATGGACAATATGCATTAGAAAATGAATGCCCACAATGTCAAATAAGTAGATATCAAACCAATAAAGTGTCAAATAAGGTGCCTCGCAAAGTTCTTCGTTATATTCCGATAATTCCACGTTTCCAACGGTTGTTTAGGTGCCAAAGTATAGCACAGTTTATGTAATCCATGAAAATAACATAAGTCAAGATGATGTTCTTTGAATGCCTGCAGATGGTTCTGCATTGAGGTACATCGAAGAAAAGTGGCCAATTTTTAAAGAAGAACCTCTAATGTTAGACTTTTTTTGGCAGCTGATGGTGTCAATCCATTCAGAGAGCTTCGTTCTACATACTCAGTGTGGCCTGTTTTTGTTATAAACAATAACCTTCCTCCTTGTATGTTGATTAAGAGGGAGCATACAATGTTGGCAATGATTGTTCCATGTATTTAATTATCTTTTATTTTCTTTAAAGTATGACAAAATATTTCATTTCTTTGTTTCGTGCATGGTAGTTATTTCTTTTATATATAACAACATCTAGATAAGTATAATTAATCATGTAGTATGTTGAAACAATTAGGTAGGTACCAGGTTAAATATATGAACATATATATTGAGCCTCTTATCGATGAGTTGTTGAAGTTATGGGTTGGCGTCACTATGTATGACATCTCTAGACCAATAGGACAAAAACGATTTCATTTCCATGGAATACTATCATGGAAAATTCATGATGTTCTCGGGTTAACACATTTTTGTTGTATATTGTTCCTTTATTTTGTGATTTAATATTATATATGTTTATTGAAAATATCATGCATTATTTTAAATTGTAACTCTAATTTGACGCTACATTAATTCATATATATTGTAGGTCTTCAAACAAAGGGTAAATTTTCATGCCCAGTTTGTGGTCCGAGGATAAAATATCATCATTCAAGGAGTTTAGGAAAGGAAGTGTTTGATGAGTATAGGCACTTTCTGCCTAAGAACCATAGTTATCAAACTACAGACAAAGAAAAATTAAATGGTAAAGAAGAAAATGGAAAAAAACCACGAAGAATGACACCTCTCCTATGGAAGTTGGAATATATTAGAAATCGTCAAGGTATGCAAATTATTTATGTATGACATATTATATAAATCTTTGGTTAATTTCATTAGTATTAATTTCATTTTGTCCCATTAATTAGTGTTAATTTCAATTTGTTGATGTTTCGTGAATGTCGTTAAGGCACAAATGGGCTTCCACGAGGAATGAAAAGTTACCCGATGCAATTCAGTAGATTGTCATACTAAGAGCACCTACAAATAGTTCATCCGTTTGATACAATGCATATCAGGAAGAACATAACAAAATTGCTATGGCGAATATTAGATGGAAGGACTAACAAAGAGAGAATTGGAAATATTTGTTGTGACATCCAGGAAGCTAATCACGCATTGCAAAGTGTTATTATTAATTATAATGGCGATGGTCATGAATAGAACACTAGTCTTCCTTGGTTATTGACAGAGCAACAAAGAAATATTGTAAAAGAGGTCATTCGAAAAATTAGGTTTCCGACGGGGTTTTCGTCGAACATACAAAATATCTTAATGAAAAAAGGTGATTTTGGTGGGGTTAAAACACATGACTGACATACATTCATTAAGGTAATTAGTAGGTTATAATATATTTTCTTATTGGTATGCATTTTTTGGAAACAAATAATAGTCATTTGTTTTTTGTTACAGTATGTTCTACCTTTATCTCTCCCAAACGACTTTGACAACAACATAAAACAAATTATTTATGTAATTGGAAAATACATGAGGTAAGTATTGTTTTATAAGGAAAATGTACTTCTTATGTGATTTGTAGCGGAACTTATTGATATATTATGTTTTATCTGCAAATTTATGTATGCCTTGATATTATTTTATTGCATCGACATGTGTAGGTGGCTATCATCAAAAGAAATCCATAAAGAATATATAAGGTATTGGAAGAGAGAAATTCCCCGACTAATGTTTCAAATGCAACAATATCTACCTCCATCATTTTTCAATGCACAAAAACACTACCTCATACACCAAGTTGAGGAGATTGAATTATGTGGACCAGTACACACAAGGTCGATGTGGATGGTGGAGAGGCAGTTGAGTCACTGAAGGATTTTGTTAGATAAAGAGTACATCCGGAGGGTTCTATGGTTGAGGGATATATGGTATATCAATGCATGGTGTATATTAGTCAATATCTACCTAAATTAGAAGAAAATATGAATGTGCCTCGCATTTGTCATCTCGACACCATCAACAAATTTGAAGGGGAGGTCCTATTGGGGAAAGGTAACATGAGGACTGTGAAAGGTAATTATTAGATGTTGACATAGATTTAATATATTACACATTTATTAAATTATTCCTTTAATAAAAATAGTTAATTAATGACATTAAATTGTTATGCTATCATATAGTTGCTCGAGAGTGGGATGCTTTACATTTATACATTGCAAACAACCTTGATTGGATGCAGCATTGGATAGAATATACTGAAGAATACTTCAGTAGGTTATCATGGGATGGGGTGAGTAATATGATTAAAATAGTGCATCGTCATCGAGATCAATTTTATGATCTTACATCAAGGGAAGTTGATTTAGCCTTTGGTTTACAAGATAAACAGGCAAGTAAAAAATTTTACCCACATTTTCCTAGTTTTTTCCCAATTTTTCAATGTATTTGGTTTGTTTAATTTTTGAAATATATATTTACTAACTCCTATATGAG